>APFE030502663.1:81097-128377 GCA_000404065.3 Pinus taeda | reverse complement strand
AAAAATTGACCAATGAAAATTGTTAGAGCAGATTTGTTCTTCAACAACTCTCCTATTTTGAATTCATTTTGTAATTATAAATAGTAGTTTGTAGAATGGAGAAATGGTTTCTCTTCTCTGCAATTTTATAATTCTTATAGCACTCTATAAGAATTCTCATAGCACTTGGAGCTATAGGTGAGAGGAAAGTAAAATCTCATATCTCGGGGTAATTTTGGGTTTTTCTTTTGCATTCTAGATTGTGTTCGAGGAGCCGAAATTGCACTACTGCAGCTCAGCTTTTTACAACAAAGTTCAAGCGTTGTAAAGAATTGCCGGAAATCAGAGCCAGAGAAACAGGTTCAATAAATTGGTATTTAAAATACTATTGTTTTTATACTGATTTCATTTTATAATGGTATAAATGTGTCATTTTCATTCATATTTGTGCACTATTGTCGATGTGAGTAATTTGCCTCAATAATATGTTGTTATTTATCTCTGCTCATGTGTGTTGAACTCTAAATTCTGAGTAACTATTTTCTCATAAATAAACCTTTTAATTTTGATTTAACAAACAATAATCTTTTGTGAATTGTTTCCTTATATTATTGTTTAATCATTCGAGTTACTAATTTAATAATCATCATCATTTTGTGAACTACTTCCTAAATGTTGTTGATTAATTATTCACCATTAATAGATTTTTGAACAGAATGTGTTTTGGTATTCATAATATTAATTAAATGAACTACTTCGTTAGCTTAATATTCATTATAAGCTAGACATATTTAATTCCCAATCATTTAATTATTTTTCTCTCCGTTGGGTTAAATCTACATCTTTCTAATCGAGCCAGGCTTAGGATATCTTTCCTTTTGCTTGCACCATAGGATTAATTTGCATTTAGATTTAATTCTTCATTCATAGAAGTCCTTTTATCAAAGAAGCAAAATTTAGTTATGGATTGGTTGAGCCTTAGATCAGCTTAAGGATCACTTTCATGTCTGATTAGCAAGAAGAGTTGATTTGATGTCTCTTCTCTATTGGTAGGTGGAGGTCATACTTTAAGCCAATAGAGATGGAGAGAAGGTACTGAACCTAGTTTAACCAGTTGGAACCACCATTCTAAACGGAAAAAGAGTTGATTTAAGTTCCCAGCCGGGTGGTCTCCCTTATAATGTTGAGACAGACATTTCGAGCTTACACCATTTTTGGCGCTAGAAGGAGGGTGTGACAACTTGTTGTCTTTTGGAGTTTTTGTCTTTTAAAATTTTATTTTAATCATAATGACTCATCTTAAACTTCCAATTTAGAGTTGTATCTCTAGACGTGCATATGTCAATACTCCAACAGAAATAGTAAGACACTTGTCAAAGGTAAAGTTTAAGGGTAAGAAGAATGTTTCTGCACTTGATCATGCCTTGCAGTTTATTAAAAAAAACAATTATATTTTTCATGATATTGATGAAAGTATTTTATGCAGGATTTTTATTCTTATATTCTTAGGAAAAGCTAGAAGTTTGTGTCAATCTCTTTCAATTGCCTCTATTTATAGTTCGGATCAATTTATCACAATGTTCTTTTATCAATTTGACCGATATGATTATGAATAGGTATGTAGTGAATTTGAAGATTTACAAAGGTTTGAAAATGAATATTTCATGGATTTTATCGCTAGATTTTGATTAAATTGTTTAAGATTCAAAATGGAAAATAAACCTTCAGAAATTGAATTGATGGATTGGTTTGAATATATTAGTTCTCTTCCTTATATTCCCACTCCATATGAAACAATTACAAGCTTTGATCAATTCTCTTCAAATTTTAATAACATAATTGAGAATTCCAATATGGAGGTGCATATCAATCATGATGAAGTTGCCTCTACCATGTACGATCAATTATTTCATTTAGTGCACACTTCATATAGCATTAATGATGATCATGATGCACTCTCACTTGTCAATGAATCTCAACCACAAAGCTTGGAAAATTTTGTTAACCAAATGCAAGAAGATACTAGCAACAATCTTGGAGAAACAACTACCTAGAAATCAGAAAATCACTATGAATTAAGTTTAGAAAATCAGATTATAGATCAGCAAGTATAGACAGAAATTGAAGTCTTCAATAATATGCAATATGTTGCAAAAAAAATTGAATTTGACCATGTGGATCAAATGCCAAATTTAGGGCATCCAAACAACAGTGTTCAAAAAAGCATTAGTAGACAGATGATCGGTCATGAATCCGAAATTTATAATGAAGAAAAACCACAAAAGTCTGTGAATAGAGATATTTTTAAATTCATTTCTTTCGACTCACGTTTCTCTCTTTATCGTGATATTTTTGTTGATTGTGATTTATCTCCTCTTTGCATTAATATTGTTCCAGAAAATGAAGAATTTGATATAATTCAATTGCCAATTGGTTTTTATCAAGATAGAGAATCATTCATTAATCACTCTTTTGACATCGCTAAAAATGTGCTTATTATTCTCTCTTGTTTTCATACATCATTTTGGAATGAAGGGAATTCTAGAGAACGTTATGAATTCATTTACAATAATTACTTTGACATTGAGGATGTTGATTTATATTCTTATACATTAAATCCCCATGATCAAAGTGAAATCATAATAAAGAGAAACTCAATACATAATTTGTTCCAATTAACTCTGATTTTCAAGCATTTAATCATACTCATGACTACATCATTCAAGAACTCATCCCAATCTATGAATTTTATGATGATCAAGATCTCATTCCTCTTCATAGTCATGATCTCCTCTCCAATTCACAAGTTGGTATTGGTGATCATTCTAATTGCATTATTCTCGCCAATTCTTGTGAAGGGGAAACTACTTCAAATAAATCTCAATTGTGTTGTAACACTAGTTGTAACAATATTGTAAATTATTATTTGACTTCATTGTTGTTCCTTCACTTATTTTGTTTGATTTCATATTTGTTTTATGTTTTCAGTTTTCAGTTTTTAGATATCTTATGTTGGTATATTGAGCAATTCACTATTGAACACTCAATTGATGCATTGTCTGAATGGGAAAATGAAGTTTTAAATAATAATCATGAACATAAAAAGTTATTACTCTTACAATTCCAATTGATGTTCACCTCTTATCACTTGTTCATTTCCTCTCTAAAGCAGTGCCAACAAGAGAGTGTATTTTCACAATATGACGAACAATCTAATTCAATTAATGATGTTTCGTTGAATATATCAGATTTCCATTTATATTTCATTGACACATTTGAAAGACATTTGGAAAGTTTTCCTACACAAAAGATTGTTAATAATTTAACATATGTACATAAGACTTACAATTTTATGC
Source organism: Pinus taeda (assembly GCA_000404065.3). NCBI lineage: Eukaryota > Viridiplantae > Streptophyta > Pinopsida > Pinales > Pinaceae > Pinus > Pinus taeda. The sequence continues at coordinate 125,042 of APFE030502663.1, read as the reverse complement.
AGACAATTGTATCTAAAAATGTATTTCCACAATCTCACATGTTATCCTCTCTTTTGAACCTCTTCCAATCATTAATGGAAATCCATTCAGATTTCTGTATTGAAATTCAGCTAGAAGAAACATTTTTAGAGAGGGTAATTGTAAATATGTTGCTTCTTGTAATATGTTAGCAATTAGTGTACATACTATATTCAAATTTATTTTTATTCATTTAACTATATTATTGTTACTAATGTTTGACCCGTACATATATGCAGGGGTTAAAATGAGAGAGTGCTTACATTGGAAATACAAATATATCTAGTCATGTTTCTTTTCAATTAGTTAGAATTAGGGATATATTAATTTTTATTTTGATTCATTTTATGTTTGTATTTATTTTATTATTTTATATTGTTAATAAGAAAGTAATGAATCCAAATTTTTTATGACATCTCCTTTAGTTTTCCGACAAAGTGGCTTAGAACATATCAATGTTCTTATATAGTGAGATCATATACACTTGTGAAGCACTTGATTGTCTTGTTTTATAAAACTTTATCGCATTGTTAAAAAATGTTTTTGTAATAAAATCATATATGAATAAATTCCAAGGAATTGCTATGGCTTGGCAATTTTTGATTCACAAGTATTTCTAAATCCTCATTTTCACCACTCTTGTCCTCTGATGTAAATTTGAATTGGATACAATTTGAAAGTTCACTACTTAGTATTTTAGATTGAATAAGCAGATGATGTTGAACATATGTGAATTTTTATAAATGCATGGAAAACTTGAAGATTCATGAGGTAAACTTACAGTTAATATTCTTCCAGGTATACATTAACAGGTTCATCTTCATCTATTGGTAGTTTTCTCTTTTTCATAGTTTACTTCTTATTTCTATTTTGTTTCTTTTGCAAGTCTTCATTGGCTTGATTTTGTAGACTTGAGATAAGTGAGCAACCAACCCTTTCTAATTTGCAACATGTCCAGGGAAGTATTTGTTGTTTCATCATAATTTAGGTATTCTTTAGTTTTACTTCTATTTCATATTTTCCGCCCTTCGCACATTTAGAAATATAAGTCAATAATAATATTCTACCTCTTATCGATGCAGCTGAAATGAAACGCTTCGACTCTTTATTGCTCAGATTTTCTACAAACAGAGGAAAATTTACACAAAACTCTTGCAACAAATAACATTATCCATGATTTTATCTATGTTTGTTCCAAATCTCACATTTGTTGCTTGAGTTAAAAAAAGTTCCCAATGTGCTCATTCATTTTACATATGTTTCAATCACATTGATTCTTCCGAATTGATTCAAGGCCTCTATCTAGTAATTATCATAGTCCTAAAAAAATTTTTATTGCTTTACAATATCAAATTCTTGGAATTATGTTATATCAGAACCAATTGAAAAAAAAAATCCGAGGCATTTCTCTAAGATCCATGAGTTCTATTTTATTTTATCTACTCAAAATCCTTGATCTCAGAATCTCATAGAAGTCGTGTTGAACTATCCGAGTTCAAATCCTATATTTTTAGCCAATATTAATTATGAGCTTCCTTTTATCGGAACCCTCCTTTAAAAAAGCTCTACAAGAAATATTTATTGAGAATTCTGATATCGGAAGTGAAAACCAATTAAACTTCCAAAAAGAATTTCCGTTGAAAACATTTAAATAATAAAAGGCTCATACAATAACAGAATGTGTAAATATTGTAAGTCTTATTTCAAAAGTCCTCTGATATGTCTAGCCCCTCTGATGTCTAATACGTTAACTTCTCCAATCACATAATCTTATCAGACCTTGGAGTTATTGTCATCCTGGGGCTCCTTTGAAAATGTTACAATATCTTAATATTTATGATGGCATTGAAACCTCCGATATGAAGTAATTAAAATATCTTTGATGGCGTGAAATCCTTCTCATCAAGCTTCAATGGTTTTCGTTAATAATGTAAAGTAGATGTAATATTTAAGCTTTGGTCTTGAATTTTGAGATTTTATGATAATCATGGAGTGAATATGAAATTTGAAATATTAAGAGAACATTCATCACTGCAAAAGCACATCATCATTCTCATTTATCATAGATTTGGTTTACTTATGATGCTTTGAACATGAACCATTGTTTTCTTCTAGTACTGCTTGCTTTAGTTTTGAATGAATAAATTATGATTTTGGGCCAATGAAAACTATATTGAAAGCAACTTCTTTATGTTTGTAATTCTAATCAAAAGAAAAAGTTATCTTTTGTTGGAGAAAATGATATCTCTCACGTAAGATCAAATGAAATTTTCCAATAGTAAGTTCCAAATGTCCACTTTCATTCATTTCAATTTCTTTACTTTTGGTTTTAGTTTTTTTTTTTAGTTTTTTTTTTCTTAAATTATGTTTTGCAAGACTTCAAGAATAACTGCATACCTAAGATTTGGCACTCATTCTCCTTCATTTGATTTGCTTTCAAGTTTTTTGGAGAAGAAGTAATGATCCTCATCAAATCAACTAAACTGGGGAGTCCCTGAACTTTTTAACTTGTCCCTTAAACATTGCTTTTATCAAAAAATGGTTAAGATGCTTTTATACAAGATTTGCTTTGGAACAAGAAAATTTGCTAGCAAGCATAGACTTCTCATTACCTTATTACTTCTCGTGACTTCTATTCACCCTTTAGTTTCAGAAGCCTAATCACTTATAACTCCACATGGTAAAATATACTAGATTCTGAACAAAAGATGAGCACACATATGGTTTTCTTCTTTTATTCATTTGTTGAGACATTTTATAGTTAATCTTATTGGAGTTGGTTCTTTAGATTTGAGAATTTTATTTTGGCTTTTGCTTTCTTCATTTTTACATTCTTTAGTTTGTGTTGGGTGCAGGAATTGCACTTAAGCAAACTCCTCAACACTTAATTGTCAACCCGAGGGATTTGTAAACTTAGAGACTAAGCACAGGCAATGCTAGAGATGGTATGAATTTTCTTGATAAAAATTCCTACTTTCTTAAAGGAAAGCTTGCAGAATCGAAAGAGTAAAAGATAACTGAATCATCAAAGTAATCAAGTGCTAGAACAAGAAAGAATGCATTTGCAAAGGAATCAAAATAAAAAGGCAATCACTCCAACTGATCAATTTTTAATTACTGAGTATGTGTTATGTTTTTCTTTAGCAAAGACACTTGGCAGTCTCGTAGAATATGCCCTTAAACCTGCTTCTTTACAGATTTCCTTCTTGCACTAATCTGTCTTGCACTATCACAGTCTGCTTGCACTAATGCAGGAACAGATGTTTATGTAGGAGGTATAAATGGTGTCTTTACCAAAGGATTTTTACTTCATGCAAGGGCTCAAACTTCTAGGGTTCATAACACTCAGATCCTATGACAAGAAACTAGTTCTTGCACCTGATCAGAGCTTTCTTGCACTTAGCTATTAATTCTTAAAAGGAGTGCTTAATTATTGCAAGTGTCAAATTAAATTGCACACATAAAAAGTGAATGTTCCTGATCTTAAAAAAATGCAATAATGAAGAAACAATCAATATACATTTATCTTGTCATAAGCATTTAATGAAAGAAAAGAAGATTGCAAGAAGTAACCTAAAAATTCTTGCTGCAACACACCAATGTGCACTGGTGCAGGGTCATTTCTCCTTCTTGGACCAAGCGAGAAAAACCAATCAAACGGAATTGCAAGAAAGGAAATATCACACCAACGTGCACTGGTGCAGGTTCATTTCTCCTGCTTGGATCAGGTGGGGAAAACCAATCTGAAATCAAGTGCAGGAAAAATAATTGCAGGAAAAGGAAATTTATCTACTTCACACAACGGATCCGCTTTCACTCAGACAAGAATGCATGCGCTAGAAATTAAATCACACTTGAAAATGTAAACACAAATTATAGGGAAATGAAATAGGGTAAACGTGTTGGGTTGGCTGGGCCCTAGCCAACCAACGCGTTTCCCTTTTAAATAAACGCTGCTTAATAACTTAGTTTAGACTCATTTGTTTAAAGGAACAAATAAGATTCAAAAAGCATGAGGTGGATCTCTTTATTCCTATTAATTCACAAAGTCAAAGTACATCATGAATACAAAGTCCAGCCCATATTTGGGCGATAACAAAGGGTACAATCTACCATTTAGAAACACAGTCTTGTTACTCCCCCCCCCTTGTGCATAATCGCTCTTTCCTTTTATAATATGTTTACATGATAATTAATCGTATCCTTTGTAAACAATCATGTGGATTTCATCCCAACTAATTCTAATTAAATGGAATATCAGTACAATTGTTCCCCTATTTAAAAAAATAGAGATTTAATACGAATTTTCCAAATCTGGGCGTTTTCTAGATTTCTGGAAAAAATGGTATTTTTAACAAACTTCCTCCAAAGACTTCTGTGTATCTCCTCAAACATTACGCATTTTGGAAAACGGCCCACAACTTACTCAATTTCCTATACTGGGAAAAAAAACCCATGTTTCAGAATTTTGAGATTCGCAACGATCGGTGTGGAAATCGAGGAGTAAATCGGTTGTCGGGAAACTACTGTGACTTCGGGTGGAAGTTGTGAAATTTGAACTAGTGCAAAAATGTGTAGTGCAGGAATCCTACCAGTACTAGTTCAAGAATGTGTGGTACAGGAACTTCGCCTCTATCAGAATAGGCATATAACCAACTTTGTAAACCTGCAAACACACAAACTATTATTAAATATGCCTTTAATGTTTAAATCTCACTAAACAAAGGAATAGCAAATACTTACTTATTATCTCCGAGAATGCACAAAACTATGACAATGACTAGTCAAGCTAAACAAAAGCATAAGTGATTTTGAGTAAAAGGTGATATAAAGCAAGGCAAAACAGAGGCCCAACAGTTTGTTGATTTCTTTTTCTCTTCAGTTTGGAATTATTTTCCTTTTTGCTTTTGGTTATGCTTTGATTTTGGTGCCTTTGCCATGCTTCATGTGGAAGGCCTTTTCTTCACCCAAAAAGGGTTGGCCTACATCAGAAATATTTACTCTGTCTATTTCATGAACTTCATTTATCATTAAAGATATATCTTTATGGAACTATAAATCCCTCTTGCTTTAAGAACTTTTCCATGGAGGAACACACATCCTTTCTAATTGATATAGTTCATTTTTTCAAGAAAAAAATTGACTGAAGTTTAACTCGATGAATCTCTCCCACCCATCCACTTTATAAAAGCCTCTGATTGATAGTCACGGGAAAATAATTTGGAGTCAACATTATGAAAGTATGATATACATTAACATAAGTCTCTATTACCATCTCACCTCTTTCACTCAGGTACATCATAAAGTAAAAGCTCACAAATGCGCTTATCAAAAGGGTGATTAAAAGAGGAAGCATGGAAAATACATGTCAACTTGTTAGAACTATGGATGCTCACTGGCAATGTGGCTATGCTTGTATGACATAAAATACAACTTCACCAGGGTATTGTTCAGGCTCACTGGTAGTGAAGCAATGTCAAAGACCATTCATAACAATGGATATATGCTTTATCAAAAACTCTTATATGTACCTTCTTCTATTTCTCATACGAGGTAATTTGAAAAAAAAAAAAAATCTCAAATTTTGGATTCATGATTTTTTACTCAAGTTTGCTTTGAGGACTTATCTTTTCAAACTCATATTGTGGGACCCATGGAAATGTTTTATTGTTTGATGATTCAATGCACTCCATTATTTTTAACCTTTGGGAAAATCAAAGTTCATTATTTTTAACTAGAGATAACTAGTTCGTCCCAATGTGTCACTAGTGTTGTAGTGAAAACTCAACACCTTCATTTTTTACTTAATTATTCCAAATAATCGGGATCTAAAGCCACTTGTGATTTTAATATTCAATCCATTAATGGATCCAAAAGCCACTTACGAGATTTTTAATATGACTTTTTTATTATTATTAAATATATTAATATTATAATATTATTGTATTTTAATTATAATCTTAATATAATTTAATTTTAATTTTAATTCATTTAAATTTTAATTAAAATTTATTTTAATGGTATATAATTAGGTTGTAATTAATTTAATATCTTTAATCAATGGAATTTTTAATATTTTTAATCAAGAGAATATTTCAATCAATGGAATTGCTCTAACCATAGAAGAAAAAGGATTTTGACCAATGAAAATTGTTGTCGCAGATTTGTTCTTCAACAAGTCTCCTATTTTGAATCCATTTTGTAATTATAAATAGTAGTTTGTTGTGCAGAAAGGGCTTCTCTTCTCTGCATTTTTGTAATTCTTATAGCACTATTGTAATAGGGGTTTGGAGCTATAGGTGAGAGGAAAGTAAAATCTCATATCTAGGGGGGTAATTTTGGGTTTTTATTTTGCATTCTAGATTGTGTTCGGGGAGCCGAGATTGCACTACTGCAACTCAACTTTTTGCAGCAGAGTTCAAGCATTGTAAATGATTGTTGGAGATCAGAGCTAGAGAAATAGGTTCAATAAATTGGTATTTAAAATACTATTTTTTTATACTGATTTCATTTTATGATGGTAGAAATGTGTCACTTTCATTCATATTTGTGCACTATTGTCGATGTGAGTAATTTGCCTCAATAATCTGTTGCTATTTATCTATGCTCATGTGTGCTGAACTCTGATTTCTGAGTAAATATTTACTCAAAAATCAACTTTTTAATTCTAACTTAACAAACAACAATATTTTGTGAACTATTTCCTTATATTATTGTTTAATCAATTGAGTTACTGATTTAATAATCGACATCATTTTGTGAACTATTTCCTAAATTTTGTTGATTAATTATTCACCGTTAATAGATTTATGAACATAATGTGTTTTGGTATTCATAATATTAGTTCATTAAACTACTTCGTTAGCTTGATATTCATTATAAGCCAGACATATTTAAATCTCAATCATTTAATTACTTTGCTCTCAGTTGGGTTAGATGTACATCTTCCTAATCAAGATAGGCTTATGATTTATTTCCTTTTTCTTTCACTATAGGATTAATTTGAATTTAAATTTAATTTTGCATTCCTAGAAGTCCTTTTATCAAAGAGGCAAATTTTAGTGATGGCTTGGCTGAGCCTTAGATCAACTTAAAGATCACTTTCTTGTCTGATCAACAAGAAGAGTCGAGTTGATGTCTCTTCTCTATTGGTAGGTGAAAATCATACTTTAAACCAATAGAGATAGAGAGAATGTAACTAGACCTAGTTTAACCAGTTGGAAGCACCATTCCAAACGAAAAAGGAGCTACTTTAAGTTCCCGACCGGGTGGTCTCCCTTCTAATGTTGAGGCAGACATTTCAAGCCTACAACAGGATGCTACAAAAAATAATGTGATTTTCATTGAAAATATGAATCATAGTTTGTTGAGTGTAAGTAAAATGTGTGATAAAGGACATACATTTCTTTTTGACTCAAAGAAATGTGAAATAAGAAGAGAGAAATTTGGCCAACTAGTGGATATTGCAACTAGGACACCAAACAACGTATACACTTTGGATGAGACTGTTAAAGGTCGTTTATTGGCAAAAGAAGACAAGAGTTGGCTCTACCATAGACATATGGGACATATAAACTTCAACATCCTTATTAGAATCAGTAAAAGGGAAGTTATGAGAGAAATGTCATTGATTTCGAAACCAACTAGTGCTATATGTAAACCTTGCAGGCATGGAAAATAGACAAGAATTGAATTCAAGACGAAAGAACATTCCACATCAAAACCATTAGAATTGATACACACAAATCTATGTGGACCAATACACATTAAAGGACTGGATGGTGAATTGCACTTCATGTTAATGATTGATTATTATACTAGGATGACAACAGTTAGTTTTTTGAAGAAAAAGTCTGAAACGTTTGAATGGTTGAAAATGAAATTGATTTGAAGATCAAATGTTTGAGATTGGATAATGGTGGAGAATTCACATCCAAAGCATTTCAACATTTCTATGAAGAACATGAAATAAAAAGGCAATTCTCAACAACAAAGACACCACAACAAAATGGAGTTGTTGAAAGGAAGAATGGAACTATAGAAGAAATGGCGAGAACAATGTTGAATGATTCAAAATTAGATACACAAAATTTTGGGTTCAGACAGTTGATACATTTGTGTACATTTTGAATAAAGGATTAATTAGGAGATATTGTGATAAGAATCCATATGAACTATGGAGAGGAAGACCAACAAATGTCAAACACTTTCGAGTTTTTGTAAGAAAATGCTACATCAAAAGGGAACGCTAGAATACAGGAAAAATTGACTCTCTAGTAGATGAAGGCATATTTGTTGGCTATTGATGCAAAAGGAAAGCATACATATGTTATAATCAGAGACTTAACTGGATATATGAAATCATCATTGTCACATTTGATGAAGATCGTGGACCAAAGATTGAACAAGGAAACTCCGCTTTAAGAAAACCAGAGACAAAAGAAACATAACTAAAAAAGGTCAAACAGGGAGCCCTGGAGCAAACACAATCAAATGAGTAAACAACTATCAACTAGGATGACAAAAGAAACATAACTAAAAAAGGTCAAAGAGGGAGCCTCAGAGCAAAAAAATCAGATGAGTAAACAACTACCAACTAGGAAGAGACTAGAAGTGAACAATAGGCACCTTCTAAGACTCCCAAGAAGTGGTGCCAAAAGAATCATCCTTCTAACCAAATCATTGGGAACATTGATGAAGGCATAGGAACCTGAAGAAATATTTAACTATGAATCTCAAAACAGGAACATCTTGCACTCTTGGCCACATTTGAGCCTAGAAACTTAGAAGAATCTAATCACGATGGACACTTGATAATCGTTATGAACGAAGAGTTGTATCAAACTGAAAAGAATGATACTTGGGAACTAGTGCCATAAACAAAGGACAAAAATGTCATTGGAACAAAATGGGTTTTAAAGAACAAATTGAATGAGGATGGACAAGTTACCAAGAAAATAGAAAGATTGGTCTGCAAAGGATATGCACAAGTTGAAGGAATATATTTTGAAGATACATTTTCTCCTTTTACCAGAATGGAAGCTATTCGAATTTTCTTAACCTATGAATGTTCTAGGAAAATCAAAGTATATCAGATGGATGTAAAAGAAGCCTTTCTGAATGGAGAATTAGAAGAAGAGGTATACATAGAACAACCCGAGGAATTTCTTCTTACTGAAAAGAAATATTATGTTTGTAGGTTAAAGAAGGCATTATATGGTCTCAAGTAGGCTCCTAGAGCTTTGTATGGTCATCTTAACAGGTATTTGTAGAAACAATGGTTTAAAAGAGGAAATCCTAACAATAACCTTTATGTAAAGGTTGAATGTTGACATTTTGACCATCATTGAAGTATATGTGGATGGCATTATTTTTGGGACCAATGATGACAAGTTAAGAAAGAAATATGCAACAGATATGTAGAGTGATTTTGAGATGTCACTACTTGGAGAGTTGACTTTCTTCTTGGGACTTCAAATATCTCAAGAATATAAGGCCATATTCATTTGTCAAACCAAGTATATCAAATAAATGTTGAAGAGATTTCAGATGGAAGATTGCAAACCATTTAGCACCACAATGGTGATAGGTTGTAAGTTGAGCATTGATGACCTATCCAAATATATGGATCAAACGATGTATAGATCTATGATTGGTAGTCTACCATATGTGACAACTTCTAGTCCATATGTGATGCAAGTAATTGGTAGCACATTTCCAAGTAGCACCAAAGGAATCCCATGTTGTTGCAGTGAAGAGAATATTTCAATACCTTAAGGGAAGAATAGATTTTGGCTTATGGTATCCAAAAGGAAATGACTGAACTATCACAACTTATAAAGATGCGGATGGGGCAGGTAGCATTGATGAGTGTAAAAGCACTAGTGGAGCATATTTCTACCTAGGTGGTTGTCTTATATCATGGTTGAGCAAGAAATAGTCTTCAGTCTCCTTATCCGTAGTGGAAGAAAAATATATAGCAGTAGTAGCTTGTTGCACTCAAGTCCTCTAGATGAAACAAACTTTGCAGGATCTTCAGGTGAAATTTAATGAGCCCATTTCAATGTTCTGGGATAACACCAACGTCAATCACATCTCCAAGAATCTTGTCATGCATTCAAAAACTAAACACATTCTGATCAAGTACCACTTTATTAGAGAACAAGTTGCAGAAAGGAACATAGAAAGTGGAATATATTGGGAAAAAGGGACAAATAGTTGACATCTTCACCAAACCATTATCATGTGATACGTTTGAGTATCTTTGACAAAAACTTGGGATTCTCCCAAGTTCAAATTAAAATTCTCTTTCTATTCAGCCAAGCAAGACAGGGGGAGTAGAGGTAGGTTATATGTCCACAAGAGTGGGAAAATTGTTAGGGGGAGTCACCCTTTGCCATTGATGTCAAAGGGGGGGGAGAAAGAAAGTCAAGAAGGTTGGAGGCATGATGTCAGGGGGAGCAGTTATCATGGGGGGAGTATGTGTGTCGTCATCAATACCAAAGGGGGATATTGTTGATATGTGGTTGTCATTGATGTCAACCCAAGCGACACTAGAGATGTCTCGCCTTTTGTTAACTAATATGCCATGGAAATTCATGGTTTTTCATGTAATAATCATCCTTGATGGATTATCCTTGTTAAGATCTTTTTGGTGGTATGTGGAACACCACGTGGTTCTTCACGATTTGTGAGATATTTTCATTTGAAGTTGAAGTCCCCATTGTGTGGGCCAAAACCCCAAAGGGTGTTGAGGTGGAAACATCTCCTTAGCCAAAGCAACAAGGCTTTTCTCAAAAGGATTAAAACAATCTTATTTATAGAAAAGAATCTATTTTGGAGGATATCTATGGAAAAGAATATTTTTTGGATGATTTTATAAATATATTTTTGAAAAACCATAAATCAAGAAGGGGTGTTAGGCCTAAAAGGAAAACTATGTTTCAAAATCCAAAACCCTCCAAGAAGTGTCTCCCTCTAAATGGTGAATTTAAAATTTGATATCTCCCTCCAACGATGGAACTTGACTACCTTCAAGAAGCTCTTAAATATCTATATAAAGGATTGATATTCCTCTCCAAAAGTAATCAAACTAAATGATTATCTCTTGAGAACACTTGCATTGAAGTAAACTCGACCCCTATGGTGAGTTGCAAAATAAAAAGAGAGGATTTTGTTGGGTGTTTTAGTTTTTTTTTGGGGCATTCGTCTTGCAGGTCATTGTATTCGTTTGGTTCATGAATTCACTAAGCATGGAGGCAACATTTTGGAATCTCAAATCACCAAGGTTTTGTAGGGTTAACATCTATGAACTTCAAAAAAAATTACCTTAAACAATTACCATGAAAATCTTTGGCCTTCCTATGGAAGAATGATACATTAGACGTGAAGGTTTTGTTTTGATTTATTTATGATTTGGGTTAATCTATTGTCTCCTATAGGTCTTATCTTTTCAAGAAGATATCTTCAGTGTTGGCCAGCAATTTTTGTTTTTTTTTTGTTACAGGACCATTTGGTCTCTTAGTCAAGGTTCTGTTATAGGTGAAACAAACAACACATCTCTCATCCCTACAGGCCATTCATCCTTAAGTGATAATTACAATGGCGATAGGTATTTGAAAATCAAGCTCTAAGTTTATCTGCAATTTATCTTTTGTAGCTCGATCTGTGATGTGGCCTTACCTCTAATCACATACAGACCTGTGGCTAGGGCTTGAGAATGTGACAATGTCTGAAAGAAAATAAGAAATATGAGGGAAGTCTTTAAGTCTTCCTTTTGTGACTTTAGTACCTAAATATCTTGTGGCTAGATTTGTCAGGTTGAATCCTTCTTAAGATTATACTTATCAGATTCTTGTGGCCTTTTCCAAACCAAAGTGAAACCACAATATGTTACATTTGTACCTGAGACATCATCTTTCTGAGTGGAAGTATTAGATTTACATTCTTATTTGAGGGATCAATGACGCCTTAAGTTGACACTTGAATTGACATAGTGGAGAGATCTCTAAAGGATATAAATATACATGTTACTGTGTCACACAAAGGGAAGTTGACCTTGCCAAGAAAACTTTGCAGTATATCCCTTTCCATCAGTAGGAAGAGATAAGTCTATATTGACCGTCATGATTAGTCCAAGGCAACTGATATAGGCAATTAATGAGAAGTTCAGGTATATTATATGTCTTGTTGAACATAAGTATGTTGCACATCCATATTTACTGATCCCTATATTTTGGGTAAGAACCTTGGCAAATTGTCTCATCATCATCTTACAATAGTGGTATACTCAAAGGTCTTGATGCTTCCAAGTAATGGACAAAGGTAATGTATGCAGTGAAATTATTCATATTAACTGAAGTTAGAGATCTGAACAAGATTTTTTTTTAACTATATTAAGGATATCATCATTAGCAATGGCCTCATGACCAAAAGTTCATTTGCATAGCTTGGTTTACTTCATCAATTTGGCTACAACAATTTTTCTTTTAGACAAGGAGTAATTAGGGTCTCATCTTACATAGTTGTAAGGACAGAGTATTTCATCATTGAGGGAAAAGCAATTTCATCATTTTCTATAGCAGTAAAGGAAGGAAAGCACTCAAGGTTTTATCATCAACAACATCATCACTTTAGAGACATTTTCATTGTACAGTTGTAGTATGTAAATTCAGAGTCTTGTGAAAATTTTGTCCCTAACTTGTTGCTACCCTAGTAGTGTTGAAATTTGATAGAATTGCAATTGATCAATAAATTTAATCTAAAAACATTAGACACAATTCTACTCTACTGATGTGCAGAATGAAATTCACAATTTATAACAACATGTGTAGACATTCAATAAACAAAACCACAAATACACAGTGATTTCTAGGGGAACCCAACTGGGAAAAACCCCTCAAGCATGTATGCATTAATCAATGAATTGAAAAACTATTACAATTGCTAGCTCTAGCTCTAATCTCAACCTGCAAAAGAATAAATGTTCTCTTGCTCAATGAACAAGCTTTGGCCAACACTTAGCCAAATATTTTCTCACCAAGACCCCTATTTCCTTGCACAAATCCTGAGGAAATTAATCCCAATTCTTTAGGAATTTCCTCCAAATTGATTATGTAATTCCCAAGGATTGATCATTGATTGCATGCAACACCTGTACACTCAACATTATTTGACAATTGATGATACACTGCCTTGGAATCTCCACCACGGCTAGGCAATTCCTTGCATGCATGAGCTATTTTTGGTTGATTCATCAGTTAACTGGATGATCTATGAGTTAGACTATTGCCCCACTGCACAACTGACCTCCAACTAGTTCTATTAACTGTTAGAACAAGTTTAACTGAGTACAAACGGAAATAACTAAAATGTATTGCTAGAAATTAGCAATCATGCATGCATAACTGAACTACAATCCCTATAATTCAAATTTACTGAGCTAACTGAGCGTCAAGAGCCTCCAAGTTGTTTGTTGATGTGGAAATTTTGAATTTTCTCAATTTGACCAAGGCTAAGCCAAATTGAGCCTTTCTTGCTACACTTCTCAACACTCCCTCTTAGCAAAAAAGTGATTATCAACCACCCCTATCCTACACCTATGGAATTCGAACTTCCCTCTTGACAAAGCTTTTATCAGGATGTCAGCATCTTGTTTCTTAGTCTGTATCATAGCAACATTATCCTCCTCTACAAACAATCTCGTAAATGATGATACCATATATCTATATTCTTGGATCGATCGTGAAAAACTAGATTCTCAGAAAGCTTAATGTAAATAAATTCCTTTCATATTAATCACATCATTAGGATTTGGTTGACGTTTCGAACCAACTAACGTGGTTCATCCTCAGGGCAAGGTGAAAAAATCAATCGATCTTCAGGAATAAATAGCATGGATGCATCATTGCCCATAATTAGCCTAATTCTGGGCAATGATGCATCCATGTTATTTATTCCTTAATATCAATTGATTTTTTCACCTTGTCCTAAGGATGAACAACATTAGTTGGTTCGAAACGTCGACCAAATCCTAATGATGTGATTAATCTGAAAGATATTTATCTACATTATGGATCACAAAAGTCTTAGATCTAGCTTAATGCAACTCTAATTATCACAATAGATCACCGTTGGATCCATCTCCTAACCAAATAGTCCCACAGGTATATTTCTCATCCAAATTGCCTCACATGTTGCCTGACTTGAAGCCATGTATTCAACTTTTGTTGACATGAGCACCATAGACCTCTGCTTCCTGTTGTAGCGAGAAATTGTCATGGACCCAACACTGAAAATTACACTTGATGTACTCTTTCAGTTAGATGAACTCCCTTTTGAATCTGCATCTGTGAATCCATGCAGCTTCACCCCTTGTGTCAGTTTGTACCATAATCCATATTGGGTAGTGCCTCTAAAATAGAATAAAACATGCTTTGCTTCCTTCCAATACAATTTGGTGGGCATAACCATAGCTTGGCTTAGCTAGTTGACTGTGTTGCACGTATATGGTCATGTGTTCACAAGATACATCAGTGAACCCACCAGATTCTAGTAACTGGTAGCATCAACATCTTCACCTGAAGTGGCATTCTCCTTCCTCCAGTTGGTTTCTGTAGGTGTCTCCATGGGCTTACAACTCTCCATGCAAAATATCTTATGTATCTTAGTGGCATACTTGCCTTGAGACCCAAAAAATTCCCCATCACCTTGTCATAATTTCAGCCCAAGGAAGTAGTGCATGAGACCCATGTCTTTCATCTCAAATTCCCTTGCAAGGTCCTCCTTGCAAGAGCAGATCAACTACTCATCAATTGTCAATATTAAATCATCAACATAGAAAACAATGATAAGTAATTAACCTTTTACCAAAATGTGATAGAGGTTCACATTTGTTTCACTTTTGGTGAAGCCTAATCCAGTGAGATAACTATCAATCCGAGCATACAAAACCCGAGGTACTTGTTTGAGACTGTACAATGCTCGCCTAAGTCTGCACACATGAGACTCCCAATCAAATGTTTCAAAACCCTTTGGTTTCTCTATGCATAATTCCTCCTTAATAACACCATTCAGAAATGTTTTTCTTACATCCATATGGTGGATCTTCCACCCAAACTGCACAACCAGTGCAAGAATTGATCTAATGGATGAATACATTGCTAGGGAGAAAAAGTTTCCCCATAGTCAGTTACCGCAACTTGAGAGAATATTTTGGCCACAAATCTGACCATATACTTCTTTATGCTTTTCTCTGCTGCATGCTTAACTTTGAAGATCCATTTCGAACCCACAATTGATTTTTCATCTAGTCTTGGGACTGCTTCCCAAACACTATTTTTTATTATGGATTTGTATACTTCCACCATTGCATCAACCCAAAATGGTTTCTCAACTGCTTCCTCAAAATAGGATGGCTCAGTCTCTACAAGCTTAGTTATTAGAGTCATGGACCCAGTGTACCTCTCAAGTGGCCTCCTTTGCATGCACAAATTTTAAGGAGCTCCCACATTCTCCCTCACATCTCGTGAGCTCCAATATTGCAGCAATAATGTTGCAACTCCTGGGACTCCCTTCTTTACTTTTATCAACCCGGTAGTTCGTAACAAACTTGGAAGCGACAGTGTTGTATGCACAAGTACTAGCTCTTGTCGCAGCTGTCACTTGATCAGCTGGCACAAGTCTGCTAGGGGCTCAAGCCAACTTCTATAAGCTTGAGAAGAAGCTTGTTAACTGATGGATGGAAGCTAATCTTGAAGGAAGCTAATTTGCTTGCGAAAAGAAACTGAGAAACTGAAAGAAAGCGTAAACCCTAGCAAACCCTAATTCTATCAGCTAGTCCTACTGATGCAAAGAAGAGAATGCAAGCTACTGAAAGAGATGTAATTACTTTTGGGAAGGTAAAATACATGTGTCTAGACTATCTCTATCTGAAGAAAACATCTTTTTGTATTTTTGAATAAGTCGTCAAATTTATCATGCATAGGCTTTCATTGTTCTTGATTGTGCATAGGTGGATCAATGAGGAGAAATGCTTGGAAGAGGTCAGGAAGGTTCAGAGAGGGCCTAAGGGGTCCCTAACACCCTTCCAGAGAGTTTCACACAGTTTTGCTATCAAGAAACCTCATTCGTGAGCTTCTACAGGAAGTCTGCAGGGGTTCTATAGGATGTTCAAGGATTTCTACAGGATGTTTAGAAATTTCTACAGGATGTTTAGAAATGGGATTTTGGAGGATGGATGAGTGAGGAAAGATGAAGGAATGGGTATGTAGGTAGTATAGGGGTCTAAAGTGGTCTAGGGACTGGTGGATGGAGTTGGGAGAAGGTGTAGATGGTTGAATTTTCTCAAAGAAGGCCGAAACAATGGTTGCACAAAAAGGTAGGGTTATGTGGGCAAGATGACAAACGTGAGACGAGAAACCAAGTTAGGAGATGGAATAGATGGTTCTGATGAAGGTTGGGTGGATGAAGGAGTGGTAGAGGTGCTCTGCACTGTGTATTTCCAACTGAACAAATAAAGATTTGCAAGTAATCAAAGTCCTAGTTATACCAACCTAATCTGATCTAGCTAACAGTAAAGTGAATGAACAACAGCTTTATTTGCAAGGGAACCATATATATTAACTATGTGATGAAACATTTCAAAGATCTGAACATGTAACCAACTTCTGCAAATGAAAACCGTGCGCTAGTGATTGCATGGCAAAGCAAAAATAGTGTTTTTGTTTGGGACAGCAAGGTTACTTTGATCTCAACCCCTGATCCTATGAGGGAGAGGTGAAACCAAAGGTACTTGTTGGCCTTTTTCTGGAGCTTTTTCCTTGTTGATATCCTACCAACCTAATCTAAACATCAGAAGCATTTCTAACCATAAACAGTGACCTAGTTAATCAACACAATTTAATCTGCCTAACAGAAATAAGTTTGCAAATGCATAAAGGAGAAACAATGAAGCATAAAGGAAAAATAACAATACATAAAGGAGGCCTTGGCTCTCAGGTTAGGCCCAACCCTAAGAGCTACGGCTCCTATAAAGAACTCAGAGCTGATACAAAATAGGATTGCTTGTCATTATCAAAAAATAGTCATCAACCAAAAGTTATGCCACAATGGCTACAAGAAAACGAGCTGAAAGTGACAGCACTATAGTGCAAAAAATGCAAGGGTTTCAAAAATAAACTACGAAGGTTGAGGCCTTCTTATTTATACATTACGAGGGGCCTAACAGGCCTCCTAAATTCAAGGGACTCGGCTCTCCCAACTGCTAGTATACAGTGCTTTTTCCAAAATTTGCTTGGCTGCCTTTAAGGATCCATTTTGGTGGCCTGTGAGCTCGGAGTTGAGGGTGGAGATCCCGAGGAAGGGTCATTTAATGTCAAAGACAACCCCCCTATGAATCCTCACCTCAAGCTTGGCTGTCACCTAGCCCATGATTTCTCAGTTTTGCTCCAACATGTGTCCAAAAAACCTGAAATAACCATGTATTAGCCTCCTAGGTAGAGTGACCACCCTTATTCGTTCAAATGACATAAACATACTAAAAAAATGCATAATCTACGAAAAATGGGGGATTGAACAAGGATTGAACAAGGATAATTAGGCAAAATGAGCCCAATAAGTTACCCAATTCGAGGCTCATCATCAGCCCCTTGCTAAATGGGTTGCTCATCCTCTGAGCAACTAGTCTAGCTCCTCGTCCTTAATTGCTTTGATCGCCTCTCTCACATCCCAGGCTTCTAAAGTAATATCTTCTTCACTGTCATGAAATCCAGCCTTCCTTTCCACCTCTTCCCACTGCTTATGCTCTTCTTCTTCTGTGCCTCCTTCTAGCAACCCCAAAAGCAAAGGTGGACTTAACTTGAGGCCTATCCAGCTGGCCTGAAGATTCTGCATAGACTTTTTGTAGAGAGGCACTATGCCAAGGCCTCCCTCATTCTAGTTGGGGTGTGGTATTCCCTGATTTTGAGGCTGTGGGACAATGTGTTCCACCTACGGGTGCAAGCATGAACACAGTTGTCCCCCAATAGTCGCTCCATTTCCTCAAAATGTGCTATGGCTTGAGCCTGAGGATCCATGTACTCTAACAGGGCCTGAGAGTCGGTTGCTAGGTGCTGGTGGGCGGATATCAATGCTGAGGGGTCCCCTGGCTCTGCTCTAATCAGCAGTGGTTCCTGTAGTTCCCAGTCCATGACATTTCTGACCTCTGCTGCTCTCTTTTCTTCATGGTTTAGCCATGAGGTCATGGCCATAAGCTACATGTCCCCTATTGTTGTGTTGGGGTCCCATGAGGTCATGTTGGGAAGGGCCAAGTTATGAAGGTAGAACTCTGATAGCTTGGCCTTGTCTTCTGACGAACTGCTATTACATAAAGCTATGAATTGTTGGGGGTTTTGGATTTGAGTGATACCCCTCTGCGCCAAAGTGTTGATCTGAAATTGCAGCCACTGATCCCTGAGGTATAGGGCGGAGGATTTGGCTGATTGCCTACATTGTAGAGCTTCCATTGCCCAACTGGCCATGCAGGCCAGTTGGGGCTCCTTCTCTTGTATCTGCTGTTTTAGAGACTATATCTCTAGGCCTGCTTGCAATTCTCTTTCCTGTAGTTGTCGGTTTAGTGTCTCAAGTTTAGCTTGCATTCCTTCCTTTCTCTGAGGCTCTTCTATGGTTTCTTTGGTTGTTGTGGCCTCCTCCTGCTATTGTTTTTCTCCCAAGAGGTGAGGCTTGTCTTCTTTCCTCTGTCCTTGCAACTGTAGCTGCTGTCTAAGCAGCTCATTCTCTTCTCATAGCTTGGCCTACTGGTAGCTCTGCACATGTCGTACCCTTGCCAATTCTCTTTGGGCCTCCTTGAGCTTTTCCTCCAGAGGACCTATATCTGCCACCCCCTTGGATTTAGCGATCTTCATCCAAGTGTGGGTCCTTACTCTTTCTTCCTCTAGTGCTAGGAAAAGTGGCACTGTGAATTTTTGAGGAATGATTTTCCCGGCCTCTAAGAAGTTATAATAAGAGCCCAGGCTAGGTTGGGGGCTTGGTTCCATAATGGTATCAGCCTTCTCTTCCTCCAGTGATGACTTGGCTCCTTTTTCCTCCACCTTTTCGGTCTCTTTCAGCTTAGCCAATGTTTCCTGTAGAGCAGCCTTGGCATCCTATAGAGAGGCCTCCAAGTTCAGTTTTTCCATCCTTTCTTTCCATGTGGATGTCTTTGGACTTCCCCGCTCATATGTGATGGATGTCTTCTATTTGGATGGGGTGTCTTCAATTGTAATTGGTCCTTTGGACTGTATCTCCTTTGGTTTTCCAGTTTTAATCCTCGTGC
This sequence comes from Pinus taeda, assembly GCA_000404065.3. Lineage (NCBI taxonomy): Eukaryota > Viridiplantae > Streptophyta > Pinopsida > Pinales > Pinaceae > Pinus > Pinus taeda. Next base: position 105,712 of record APFE030502663.1, on the reverse strand, counting down.
TTCTTCTCGCCTTAAAATACATGGAAGGCTCCCTCTTCTGCTTTTCTTTCTACTTTGGAGATGTGCTCAGGGAAGCCAGCACAACTGCTACCTCCCTAGCTAGAATCTCAGGAGATTCTTCCTTCCCTTGCCCTTTCTCAGACTTCCTGTAGAAAGTCCTGTGCTGACTGGTTTCTAGCTTCCTGTAGAAGCAGTTTTTGGACTTCCTGTAGAAATGGCCTTCTCGCTTCTTATAGAACCAGTTGGCACTGTTTCAGCCTGCTTGGCTGGGGGTGCCTTCTCCTTTAGCTTGGTTGTGGCTGCTTTAGGTGTGCCTTCACTTGCTTGGATTTTTTCAGTCCTTTCTTCCCTGCTCTGCAATCTCTTCTCCCTGGGTGTTTATGTCATTTTTCCACCCACCATTTTGGCCTCAGCAGATTGGCCTTTCTCTCGTTTCTCTTTCTGTCCTTGCTTTGGTGGTTTGCCCGGGGTTTCCTGACCCTTGGATTTCTTTTCTACCTCAATGTGCTCCTTCTCCTCACTGCTGGAGGAAGTGAGTTCCTCAACCAAAATTTGGATATCATCTTCCTTAGACATATTGCAAAAAATATCCCAGGAGAGAGGAACAATGTAGGTATGGAGTGCATCTTCTACTAGGAGCTTGATAAGCCCATGATGGGCCAGCTGGTTTGGTGTCCCTTCCCTCAGCTTTGTGGCACACTCAATCAAGGATTGCAGGAGGAAGTAGGGCATGCTCAACTTTTGTTCTGTGGGCAAATCCATTTTGTGCCTGAGTTCAGTTAGCAAATGGAAGTGATAACCATATACAATACTGAACCGCCCCTCACAGGGAATATATTTCATAATTTGAAGGCTGACTTCACTCCAAAATGGCTGTAGGCTGGTTCTGTGGACCCCATTCTTATCCTCTGAAAATTGTTCCTCTGGTAAGAAGAATTCCTTTTTAGCCTTTTGGCCCAATTTCCTCTCCTCTTTATCCCAGGGTACCCCCATTGGTAGATCAGTGACTCTGCTAATGAGTTGTGGGGTGAGCTTTAGGGTCAACCCTCTGAAGTTTACAATGGCTAGTGCCTTCGATTTAGGCTTTAGAGACCTTAGGAATTCCTCTGTTATTTCATCATCGTGACCTTGAATTTTGTCATAGAAGATCATCTAGTTTGCACGGGAAAATAATTTTACCACCTCAGGACTTTCTCGCAGTTTCTTAGAATCTGAGGGTTCCTTTCTGATAAACCCTCCTGGCATGGTAAAAAATACTCTGTTTTGGCTTGTGCTTTGAGCAAAAAGGGAATTCTATGTGTGTTTCCTCCTCAGAACGTTGAAAACAGTATCTCCAGGCCACCTTGTATCAATTCCCCGGTTTTAAAACTCGACTGCCAGTGTACATAAGGACGACTCGGGTTTCCCTAAATAGAGTGCAGAGCTAAATTTCCAGCATACACACAATCATGTAAAATTCACATTTTTTCTCCCACCGGTTAGCCTTGACAGTGTTTCAACTTCTCTATAGGAGGAATTTTCTTCAGGACCCGTGGGGAAAATCTTGGATGCAAACCAACGAAGAGAATTTCATGCGACCAAAAGTAAACTGCTATTTTGGATTCACAGACAGACTTGCTTTTATTTTTTCCTACCCCATCATGTCAAATTCACCACCTTTTGAAATATCATGCATGGGAATGGTGTGTTCAGGCCTATCTCTCTGAGAATTGCCAACCTCGACGTAGACAGTCCAGGTTTCTTTGTTATGTCAGGTTTCCTGTAGCGCTCCTTCCTGTAGAAAGTTTTTCTGGCTTCTGGAGGACGTCACGGTGCTTCTGGACAAGTTTGAGACATGGAAGGACGTTGGAACAGGCCGAGAAGCTTGGGCTAACAAACTGAAGAGGAGGAGGATGCGTACTTTGCTGCAAAAACGGTTGCAAGTGCGAATGACAACGGTTCACCGTGAGTTATTCGGCCGAGCAATTTGAATTACTGCACAATTCATGGCACGGGGGTGAGTTGTCCAGGCTGATCCATTAGCCAACGTCACAGCCATCATTCTTTGGCGTGTCTCTGACCACTAAATCCTTCCTTCTACCATTCACCGCTGCCATTTCTGTCACACTGTCGATTCTCCCCGACTGGACACTTCCCACGTCTCAACTGCCCGTCTCTTTGGCATAACCGAGCTCGTTCGGATCCCACAAGGCCATCCAACTGGCTGTGGGTGGCCAGTTGACTGGCCACCAAACTTGTTCAATCCGCCCATTTCACAGTCATGCAAATTTTAGAGTATAGTTCATGCAATTCGAAGAATAAGGTTAGACACTTACCTGTGTGGTCGTGGACGTGTTCTACAGGCTTCGGGACGTGGAATGTTAGATTTGCTTACTGTTGTTTCATGCACGAGCACTGGAGCTCCTTTTTCATTCGCTGATGCTGGATACAAGACTTCGGGACCCGACCCTCTGGTGGTAAATGATGCATGCGCTGGATTCGTTTGATTTGAGCTGCAGGTGCCTTCATAGTATGTGCTCCAGCCATATCAGCTGTTACAGGATTCCTGTAGGACATCCTGTAGCCGCTTCTCCTCCTGGGATGCATGCTGAATGATCAGGATTGTGTTCACGGATGAAGGGTCCTGATGGACCCTTGACAGGTAAAGTGTGCGAGCCTCTGCATGCTTGATTTGTCACTTGGAAAAAAAAAAAATTAATCTAAGGAAACAAAACTCTTGTATGATTGTGCAGGAACACTCAACCAGATCGTTGCAATGGTAGTGGAAGGAGATGAAACAAGTGGAGGATGGAAGAAAAGAGTGGTTGCATGCCCCATCAACAGATTTCAAGCTTCAAATCCCTCTCCAGAATCGGTTCTGGCCTGCCTAAAGGCTCTACAGAATGTTTCTTGTAGAAATGCAGAACTTCCTGTAGAAAGTCCTGAAACTTCCTGTAGAAAGTTGAACCTCAACCAGATTGTGTCCAAATCCTGAAAAAAAATGAGTTTCCATGGAGGGAGTGTATGTGAGGATGCCTGGTAACTTGGTACGGACCCCTATCCTTGTTTTGTGAGGCCTCCTTTCTGCACTGTATTCCTGCAACCTGCAATAATTCTTCAGGGATTAAACTTGCTTCTTTCTTTTTTCTTTGTTTCTTTCTTCTTTTCTCTTTTTCTCTTTTCTTTTCTTTTCTTTTCTTTTTTTTTTTTTTTGAGAGAGAGAGAGACAGCAGGGGCGCCTCCATGAGGTTTTCACCCCTACTATCTGCCTTGGGCACCTCAGAGAGGTTTTCACCTAAGGGTCTTTTTATTCAAATTCCTTATTTTCTGAGAGACAGCAGGGATGCCTCCATGAGGTTTTCACCCTTGCTGTCTGCCCTGGGCGCCTCAGAGAGGTTTTCGTCCAGGGATCTTTTTATTACCCCTTCTTTTTTTTTCTTTTTTTGATGATGATCAAGGTGTGGGCGGAACAGAGGCAAAACCCTTCTCTATTACCAGCACTGATTTTTCCACAGTTTCAATGAACTCCTGCCTCGAAAGGGGTTTCCTGTAGATCTTCAGTCAATGCCCATTGACAAGCATGGGGATGGCTTCTTCATCAATGCTATGGATAAGGACAGAACCATTGTCATTGCACTTCTCCATTGTATATGGTCCTAGCCATCTTGTCCTCAGCTTCCCTTTGAAATCCTTATGTCTGGAGTCATACAACAGCGCCCAATCTCTCGGCTGGAATTGTTTTTCATTAAGGTGCCGGTCATGCCATATCTTCCTCTGAAGTTGAATCACTTCTGAGTGGAGGAGGGCCTGCATTCAGTGTTCATCTAACCCATTCAGCTGCAATAATCTTTCATGTTGAGCATGGCTGAGATCTAGGTCCAACTGAGCTACCATCCTCAATGTGTTGTACTCGAACTCGATTGACAGCAGAGCTCTCTTCCCGTAGACCAGCTCATAAGGTGTGAAACTGGTTGTGGTCTTCCAAGTGGTGTTGTAGGCCCAAGTGGTTTTTGTAGGCCCAATCCTTTCTGCTGCTGCTCACCACCTTAGTCAAAATCCCTTCTAATGCTCTATTAGTGACTTCCACTTGCCCATTTGCTTGAGGATGATATGGGGTGGAAGTCCTATGCTTGATCTTGTGATGAGCGAGCAAGTCTTCAATTAAGTTGGAGGTGAACTGGCTTCCTTGATCGGTGACTAACTCTCTTGGGTAGCCAAATTTATAGAAGATGTTTTCTCTTAAAAACTCTGCCACCTTTTCTTTTGTCGCTGCTTTGATTGCCTTTGTTTCTGCCCACTTTGTCAGGTAGTCAGTGCACACAATGATGTAAGACCTTTGCCTCGAAGGAGGGTTGATAGGACCCACAAAATCCATGCCCCACTTCTCAAATGGCTCAAGGGTCACTTGAGGCTGGAGAGGCATTTCATCCCTTGGATTCGGTTTCCCCATCCTCTGGCATCGGTCACATTGGCTGATGTATCTTCTGACATCTTGATGAAGAGTGGGCCAATAGTGGCCTACCTGTAGAATTTTGAAGGCAGTCCTCTTTGCTGCAAAGTGGCCTCCACAGGGTCCATCGTGACAGGTTAGGAGAATGTCAAATACTTCCTCCTCCCTAACACAACTCCTCAAGATCTTATCGGGGCCAAGTTTGAACAGGTTGCCCCCGATCCAAGTGAATGGGGCACTCTTCCTCACGATTCTGCTCTTCTCCTTTGAGGATAGATGCGGAGGGAACTGTGCTGAGACCAAGTAGTTTGCTATATCATAAAACCACGGAGAGAGTACTGAGATAGAAAACATATGTTCATCTAGCATCTGGTCATCCACTGTTCCTTCTTCACCTGCAGCAAATCTAATCTAGACAAGAAGTCAGCAACAACATTTTCTTTACCCGGTTTTTCAATGATAGTCAAATCAAACTACTGCAACAAAAGTAACCATCTAATGATACGAGCATTTACATCAGGCTTATTCATTAAATATCTAATTGCAGCATGATCAGTATGTACAAATGTTTGATAGCCAATGATGTAGTGTTGGAACTTGTTCAGGGAATGGACCACGGCCAGGAACTCTTTCTCGGTTACAGTATAGTTCATTTCTGCCTTGGACAAGTTTTTGCTGACAAAGTAGATGGCATATGGAAGTTTCTCCTCAACTTGTCCTAAGGCTACCCCTATGGCTTTGTTCGAGGCATCAGTGTGGATGTGGAAAGGTAGGGCCCAGTTTGGGCCTCTCAAAATTGGGGCGGACACTAACTTATCTGTCAACTCATTCAGAGCCCCTTGACAGTCGTCAGTGCATTTAAACTCGACATCTTTTCCTAAGAGGCCAAACAATGGCGACGCTAGCTTACTGAAATCTTTAATGAATCTTCTATAATATCCCGCTAAGCCTAGGAAACTCCGAACATCTCTTACCTTCTGAGGAGGTGGAACCTTTTTTATGATAGCAATTTTGTTAGGATCCACCTGTAATCCTTGACGAGAAATGGTATGATCTAACATGGTCCCTTCAGTCATCAGGAATTCACATTTTTCAGGACTGAGGGACAGGTTCATCTCAATGCACTTGCTTAAAACTTTTCCCGGGTTGGACAAGGCTTCTTAGAAGCTAGACCCGTAAGGAGTAAAGTCATCCATATAGATTTCCACCGAATCATGAACCAGCTCAGCAAAGATTCTCATTAAAACTCTCTGGAAAGTGGCAGGAGCATTGCATAGCCCAAAGGGAAGGACTCGGTAGGAAAAGGTACCCCATGGACAAGTGAAGGTGGTCTTATCTTGGTCCTCCGGGCTGATTTGGAACTGATTATACCCACTGAACCCATCTAGGAAAGAGAAAAACTTCTTTCCTGCCAGTCCATCCAACACTTGATCTATGAAAGGCAAAGGGAAGTGGTCTTTCTTGGTGGCTTTGTTTAGTTCTCTATAGTCTACACAGATTCTCCACTTCCCATTTTTCTAGGGTACCAACACCAAAGGGGAAACCCATTCGCTGTCTGAGATGGGGTAGATGAATCCTGCATCCAACAATTTTTTCACTTCTTCTTTAACGATGTCCTTGAGGGTTGGGTTCATTCTCCTTTGAGGTTGCCTGACTGGTTTACAGTCCTCTTTGATGTAGATATGATGGGTACAGACCGAGGGATGGATTCCCTTCATTTCCTTGTAGCTCCAGGCAAAAGCCTCCAAATGGCGGTTCAAGAGGCTACATAGCTCTTTTTCCTGAGAGGGAGAGAGAGAGGAGCTGATATTTAAAGTTCTTTCAGGGCCAAACTCCACATTCTTAACTCTGGGAGAGGTCAGATCAGTCACACAAAGGTCCACTAAAGCACTGGCTTGGGTATCTTCCACCAACTCTTCTAAGGACAGTGCACCAGGGGGAGGATTTTGGATTAAGTTCTCAATCAAATCATCCTCGATTTGAGGACCTCCCCTGGTGGCCTTCACTGTGCATAATGATGCAGAGTAGACCTCGTTCTCATCTCCTTCTTCCAACCAGAGAGGTAAGTCATGTTCTAGCAGAGGTTGGGCAGGAGGGTATAGGACCAGCTGTTTGGACATAGGCTCATTTTTTATGGTCATGCTTCCTACTCGACAGCTGATGTAAGCATCCGCAGTAGCTAGCCAAGCCCTTCCCAAAATGAGGGGATATCCAGTGAGTTTTGCCTTTGGCTGAAGGACCAAGAAGTCTGCAAGGTACTCCCAAGAGTCAACAGAGAGCAGGACATCTTCCACAATCCCTTCGGGAGTCACGGTGGAGCGATCTGCCAACTGCAGTACTGTCAAGGTCTTCCTTAAGGAACTCTGAAGGTTGAGTTTAAGCATGGTGTCCCTGGTCATCACATTAATGGAAGCCCCTAGATCAATCAAGGTGTGGGGGATGATGGTGCCATTTATGTGAACATCAACTACAGGATTCCTAGGGTCCAAATACTTTGGACAGATTACTTACCCCGACATAAGATCGGACAATTGTCCTATGACATTGATGGTTGAGGCATATTTCTTTCGCCTGCCTGGGTGCCTGAAACACTTATCCTTAATCAATTTGTTGTATATAGATACATCTTTTATGGCCTGGAGAAGTGGTATTTTCACACACAACTGCTTGAGTTCTCCCAGAAGCTCAGTTTCCTCTAGGTTGGGTTGTGTGGTTACTGTTAGTCACTCAGGAAAGGGTGGAATGGCTTTGGGTTCACTTTCCTGTTTCTCTTCCTCCTCCTCTAGGGGAGCAGGTTGGCACTCTGGAAGGACCTTCCCAGATCATAGGTTGATCTCCTAGATCTCCACAGCATAGGTAGGGCATGTTGTTTCCCCAGTATATACCTATTGGGCCTGTCTGTTGTTGGGGTTCGGGTTCAGTTGAGCAGGCATCTGGGGTTGTCTTGGAGGAGCAGGAGGTAATGGTTGTGGTTGAGCCGGTGGTGGAGGAAAAATGGCGGGAGGAGTGTTGTATTGGGGCCTCGACCCCAGTTGAGATGCATTCCACTGAGGTTGTGGCTGAGCATGAGAGTGAAACGAGTGAGAAGGAGGTTGAGTGTGGTATGGAGATGGATAATACCACGGGGGAGGTGCGGACCAGGAAGGATAAGTAGGGGGGCCCCAAGAAGGTATATGAGCGGATTGGTTGGGGTTGTAATAAGCTTGGGATGGCCCTTGCATCCCCTGCTGATAAGGTCTGGGTCCATGTGGCCTCCTTTGGTTGAGGAAGTAGAGAGGTTCAGTAGCCACCTCAGTCCCTAGTTACATGGCTTTAAATCCCGACAAGGTAGGGCATTGGTTGGTGGGGTGGTATTCCTCACAAACAAAACATACCTCTACTGAGTACAATGGGCACTCATTCTTGGGATGCTTCCTCGTGCATCTAGGACAAAAAATGGCCAAAGCCCTCTCAGCTTCTTCTTTCTTTTGCTGAATTTAGAAGGTATCAAGTTGCAATGCAATAGTCTGTCTCATTTCGCTCTTAAGGTCTTCCATCTGGTTAGAAAACTCATGCTTGGAGAAAGAGGTACTAGCTGAAAGATGATTCCCCCTACCTCTCTTCCGGGCCGCCCTAGAATGGTTTCTAAACACGTTCTTTATGTCCTCATAAGGTAGTTGGTAGATGTCTTCTCCAGCCAGCATGTTAAGGGTGTCCAGAAGGTCTTCAGGGACTCCTCGGAGCAGAATCAGCTTCAGAGATTCTGGGTCAAGTGTGCACCTGGCCTGTTTATAACTGATTTGGAACTTTTCCTCATAGTCTTCTAAAGATTCATCGCTTCCCATGGTCATCCGAAAGATTTCTCCCTTAGTTTCCTTGGATCTACAGTAGTCCCGATACTTGGTATTGAAAGCTTGCTGCATCTGAGCCCAAGTGGTGATACTGTTTCCCAGTAACCCCATGAACCAACATAACGCGGCATCCTTGAGGTTAGAGGGAAAGAGTTTCAGCTTTTGCTCATCCTCAGAATAGTCATAAGTTCGACAAAGGACAACAAACTCAAATAGGAAGGTATCAAGGTCTTCAGTAGTCAGTCCATGGAAGTGAGGTAGAGTAGAGGGACTTATGTTTTTCATTTTCATGTCTCCATTGGTCTCTCGGATGGGAAAGGCGCCCTCTATTCTCTCGTCTTCTCTTCTACCGTTTCGGTTTTTAGCCATGGCTTCAGATGGAGTGTTCCATAACTCTTCTTCAGTTATAGGATCTTCGTATATCTTAGGAGGTTCACCTATAGGTTCTTTTGGCTCACTGTCACCAGCGAAGAGAGAAGGTTGACTCAGTGATGTGGTGGGGGTGTTGGGTAAGAATTTGCCGGTTTTATCTCTGTTCCTACGAGGCATGAAATGGAAAGACTTTTTTGATTGCTTTTGTTTTTTTCTCTACTGGTATCTGCAAAACTAAAATAGATTGAACTGCAACTAACTATCTTGCTGAAATGAAAATGCGGAATTGAAATGAAAGCAGGAAATGACTATTCTATTTTGCTCAAATGAAATTGCAGGAATGAAGTGCTAAGCTACGCTTGCAAAATTGAAATTGCGGAATTGGAATGCTAAGCTACGCTTGCAAAATTGAAATTGCGAAATTGAAATTCTAATCTATGAAATCAGGAAATGTCTATTCTACTTTTGTGGAAATGAAATTGCAAAATGGAAATGAAATAAACTACTGAGCAGAAGGTTGTAGTGGAAAATAGAAGAATAGCAGCAAATACCAATACTCTGACGCTTCCTCGGCAATGGCGCCAAAAAGATGGTGGGCTCCAGTATTGCAGCAATAATGTTGCAACTCCTGGGACTCCCTTCTTTACTTTTATCAACCCGGTCGTTCGTAACAAACTTGGAAGCGATGGTGCTGTATGCACAAGTACTAGCTCTTGCCGCAGCTGTCACTTGGTTAGCTGGCACAAGTCCGCTAGGGGCTTAAGCCAAATTCTATGAGCTCTTAGAAGAATATTTTTAATTGATGGATGAAAGCTAACTCGAGGGAAGCTAATCCATTTGCGAAAAGAGATTGAAAAACTGAAGGAAAGCGCAAACCCTAGCAAACCCTAATTCTACCTACTAGTCCTACTGATGAAAAGAAGAGAATGCAAACTACTGAAAGAGATGCCATTACTTCTATGAAGGTAAAATACATGTGTCTAGACTACCTCTATCTAAAGAAAACATGTTTTTGTATTTTTGATTAAGTTGTCAGGTTTTATCATGCATATGCTTTCACTGTTCTTGACTGTGCAGGGGTGGATCAAGGAGGAGGAATGCTTGGAAAAGGTTGGGAAGGTTCAAAGAGGATTTAATGAGTCCCCAACACCCTTCTAGAGAGTTTCACAACTTTTGGTTATCAAGAAACCTCATTTGTGAGCTTCTACAGGAAGTCTGCAGGGGTTCTACAGGATGTTCAAAGATTTCTACAGGATGTTAAGAAATTTCTACAGGATGTTTAAAAAGTGGATTTTAGAGAATGGGTGAGTGAGGGAAGGTGCATGGATGGATAAGGAGGTAGGATAGGGGCCTGAAGTAACCCAGAAACTGGTGGTTGGAGTGGTGAGAAGGTGTAGGAGACTGACTTGGCTTGAAGAAGGCTAAGGCAATGATTGAGCAAGAAGGTAGGGTTACGTGGAAAAAAAGGACAGATGGGAGATGAGGAACCTAGCTAAGAGATGGAACATGTGGCTCAGATGGTGTTTTAGGTGGATGAAAGAGTGGTGGAGATGCCTTGCACGGTGTATGTTCAACCGAATCAACGAAGTCTTGGAAATGATCAAAGTCCTAGCTAATCTAGTCTACCTGTCAAAAGCATGAACGAACAATAGCTTTATTGGAAAGAAAACCATGTACATCAACTATGAAAAGAAACATTTTAGAGCTCTAAGCCCATAACTAATTTCTGCAAAGGAAAACAGTACACTAAGGATTGCATGGTCAAGAAAACTAGTGTTTTTGTTGGGGCAACACTGTTTCCTCAATTCCAGCCCTTGATCCAATAAATATGAGGTGAAACTGAGAGTGTGGTTATCCCTTTTCTTTGGATCTTTTTCTGTTATTATCTTACCAAAACACCTGAAGCAATTCTATTCATAAACAATGATCTATCCGAGCAACATAACTAAATCTGCCTAACAAAAATACGTTCAAATGCATAAAGGGAAACAATGATGCATAAAGGAAAAGTAATAGTATAGAAAGGAAGCCCTATGCTCTCAGGTTGGGCCCAACCCTGAGAGCTATGGCTCCAATGGAAAAATCAGAATTGATATAAAATCTAATTGCTTCTCATTATCAAAAAATAGTCATAAGAATGATGCCAAAAATGGCTACAAGAGAACAAAGTAAAGCTAGTAGCACTGTGGTGCAAAATATGCAATGGTTTCAAAAGTCCCTTACAAAGGCTGAGGCCTCAAAATTTATACATCACGAGGGCCCTAGCTGGCCTCCTCAATCTATGGAACTCGGCTGTCCAAGCTGTGAGTTAGACAGTCCCTTCTAAAATCTGCTTGGTTGCCTTCTAGATTCGGTTTTGGTGGTCTTTGGAGCTCGGAGTTGGGGGTGAAAATCCCAAGGAAGGGTTATTTAATGCCATAGACAACCCCCCTATGAATCCTCACCTCAGGGTTGGCTTTCTTTTAGCCCATGATTGCTCGGTTTTGCTCCAACGTGTGTCCAAAAACCTGAAATAAGCACGTGTTAGCCACCTAGGAAGAGTGACTACCCTTATTCGTACAAATGGCATAAACATACTGAAAATAATGCATAAGCTATGGAAAATGAAGGATTGAACAAGGACTGAACAAGAATAATTAGGCCAAATGAGCCCAACAAGTTACCAATTTTGGGGCTCATCAATAACCACCCATCTACTGAAGGCATATATACAATCATGTGAAATGATCCTTCCAATGTAACCAATCCTGGAGATGGCTACTTATTTGAATTCTTCTCGTACTTTCCTTGAGGAGGAAAAAAAGAAGAAGCTAAACCAATCCAAGTGTCCACTAAACATGTGTACATGATCCATAAATATAATAAAGATCATCTCCCTTGATGAAAGCAATAACTTGACAAAAGGATCTCGAAACTCGTGAATGACTGCCTTTTCTTGATGATCAACAACGAGAAAAGAATCTTCTTCCTTTTTAGACATTGGTTCTTTTATAAAATGAAGTTTGTCATTATCAAGTGAAACAGATGTAGAATGAAAATTTTTTGGATGAAATTTGTAACAAGACTCCTACTGAAGAAGAAAATGAAGCCAACTACCTGATCAAATTTATGCCATCTTTGTTTTGAAGCTCATAGTTAACTAATAGAGAAGGACCTTTACTATAGATATCATCCACACTATCAGTTAGTGGATCAAGGAGAACTTGAGAGGACTGTTGCAACTTGTCATACATTGGCTCCAATGAGGCTACATGATTTTCTATAAAATATTTATGTTCCACACTCTCGGCTGCATTTTCAAACTGAATGTTGCTTGGTAACAATGATTGTGGATTGAAAAAAGGTTCTGTATTACAAATAACATTCTCAACAACTTTAGGAGAAGGTTGCCAACTGATGTTAACTTGCTTATTTGCTTCCTTGGTAACCTTATATTTTTCTCTTATTATTTTCAAAGAAGAGAAACACAAAGGTAAGGAGTCCTAGTTAAGAATTTCATGGTCTTCTCCGTGCTCAACATGAAAACTGAAACACTGTTGATTTCTAATCTTACAAAAGTTTTCTCTCAGTAATTGAAATACAGTAAAACATAAAGGAAAATACCTTTCAGCGGATTTGAAATTTTCTTGATTATCTTCATTGCTGTCATGGTTGATATGAATAGGCAGAGTGCTACATCTGATTTGCTGTAATGAAGCTTCTTCCTCCTAAAAACATATCATTGATTGCCTTGTACAGTGAAGCTTTATTTCAACAACATAACCATCATCAATAGCCGTTACCTATTAATATTTTTAATAAATTAATGAAATAATATCATTATTTAAATATTTTTTTCAAAAACTAGCAGTTTAATATAACCGTTACTTAATAATATTTGTTTTTAATACATTAATAAATTAATATTATAATTTAAACATTGTTGTTCAAATATAGCCGTTACTTGAAATTATGTCTCTACATTTCTCTCTATTTATGCCTTTGCCATGGTCTACCTCTTCATCTGGTCTTAATGATGAACCACACTTGTTGGTTCGAAACGCGTCGGCCAAAAAATTCTCTCATGTGATTTCTACCGAAAGAATTTGTTTAATTCATTATGGATCATAGAAAATTGAATATAGAAATCATCATCATAATGATCATACTTGAGTAAAGCATCATTATAAGGAATGACATCAAACACACACATTAGATCAATAGAATGATCCTCCAAGGATTGATCTATAGATCCATCTTCATGGCTGTCCATAAATTAATACATAAAACAATCACTTTCTGATCTATGGTATTTGAAATTAGCAACAGAATGGTTAGGGTCAACAACCTCTTCTTCTTGTGCAATAAGTGGGACATGGTGTTTTTTAATATAAATTTCATCCTTCATGATGTTATTTTGCATCATTTCTCCCATTGTGTTTACCAAAATGTCGAGCTTCACTTCTGAAGATGTTAGATGTTCCTTCTCTATGTTCTCCCTCACTTCTTCTTTCAACTTTGGTCTTTTGAATAACAAATTAGCTTTCACAACTATCGAACTATCCTTCATTTCTTTGAGTGTGGTAGTATTCCTTTATCTCAATTGAAATGCTATTTCCAGATCAAAGGCATTCGGGTAGTGTAAGAGAGCTAAACTGTGCGGCGATTTGATATCAGCAGGGATTAAATGGTATACTTGATTGAACCTGGCTAAAAAGTGTTGCACTGTTTCTCCTGGTTGTCTTTCCAACTCATTATATTCTTATAAAATCACAAAATTATTCCTCTTGATCACCCATCTATCAAGGAATACTTCCACAAACTGATGGAAATCGAAAATGCTTGCAGCTGCAAATTTCTTGAACCATTGCTTAGCTTCACCTTGCAGAGGTAAAGAAAAAATCCTGATACTTACATCATATTCTTCAACCTCAAAAAGGTTGAGAAAATTTTCAAAACCCTGAATGTGTTTTTCAACAATGATGTTACCATATTCTCCATCAAACTTGGGAAGATATTTGTAATAATTTTGAGGGAAATCATGGAGTATAAGAGGTGAGATGAGTGGCTTGTATCTATTTGGAATTTTACAAGGTATATGAGTATGTACAAAAGCTGTAGAATTATTCTTGATTTCTTGAGGCTCATTAAGATGAAGAGGGTCATCATAATATTCGAAAGAAGGGTCTTGATCAAGATCAAAATTTGTGTTCACAATTTTCAAAGGAAAAGAATCAAATGCGGGTTTGGGATCTTTTCTTAAATACATTATACTCTGGAAAACCTTCCTGAAATTCTCAAGAAAAGAGAAGAAATAATTTACAATAAATAACATGAAGTCTTTGATGAAATTCCAACTTGAATACCTGATTTTCCCATATTTTCCTTTCATTTTTCTATTGGTAAGGTTCATCCTCCAGTGGAGTCTTCTAATGAAATTTGAAATTGATTTGGAGTCGCTAGGTGAATGATTTCAACCTTCATATGTGTCTGATCATTGTCCACCATTAGCAAATCGGATCTGATCCTTGTCATTCTTTTCCAAGGAAGATATGATCTTTTGTTTCCCCGACAACAGTGCCAAAATGTTATCCTCCACAATGTACTAGGATGCGAGGAGATCGATGGAGGTAACCACAGACCAAGATTTTAGTTTGGTAGCTAGCCCTACCAAACCACAGAGGGCTCTCTCTATGAAATCATAGTCAAGAGATGACTGAAATGTAAAGGATTTTAGGCTAGATAGATAGGCTCAGGTGGATTTTGGAAAATTTAGGGTTTTGTTGCTGGATAAGGGAGAAAACCTAGGTAACTAGGTCAGAGGATCAAAGGGTTACAACAACAAATATATGAAGGAGCAAGGTAGCAATATTTTTTTATGGATCTTAGGGTTTGTTGATGTAGTATGGTGTTGAGAAGAAGCTAAACGTCTTAATGAGAATGGAACATGAATTCATTAAGCAAGAAATAAAGTAACACATAATGATTTTTCCATCAAAATATAGCTTTATGCAAAGAATTTTGTTTATAAATTGTAAGGAAAACAATTGAAGAATTGATCAATGGAAAGAGAAGATAAATATCTTTCATATAAACTGATAACAAAGAAAAACAATACGAAAAACGTAGTGCACATGAATTCCTAGATAATAGCTGCAAAATGTATCCTTTGATTTCTAGAAAATATCGAAGTACAAGCTACAATAATCCTCTCCTCTCAAGTCCAACTTGTTCTAAGGCTGACAAAATGATACATAAAGACCAAAAACAAAATCTCCCCACTCTCAGGGGTCAAATCCGTGACTCTATGAACTTCTCCATGATGTGTTCTAACCAAACCCTATGGTGTAGGGAAGTTAAAAACTTCTTCAATTAACTTTGACTCTAGCCACTGTCATAAACGAGGCCAAATTTACATCAAAACCACTTAAAAAGATTAATCACCCACTATTACATCATATTTATACCAGGGTTAATTACATCATTTACATAATTGAAAAATTCAAACTAGGTCAATCTGCAGAAGAAACTAGCCTCTAGGAAAAAGCACAGTGAATTATGTGAAAAGCACAATGTGGGTTACAAAAAGTGCAGTGTGAACTTGCGGGCAACTTTTGCAGGCTTGCCTGAAATCCAAATTGTGCTCACAATATCTCGTTGGAAATATATTTCTATCTGATACACAATGGAGTCCTAAAGCATGGAAAAATACCAAGTATAGATCCTCAAAGTTAAATTCTCCCAATACTAGTCAAAAAGCATAGCGTGGCCTCCAAAAATAGGGCAAAAAGTTGTTTTTAGGTGGTTTTTGGCCATTTTCACCTTGCAAAAGCTGATGATTTGGGATTCCAAGTGTCCCAATATGATGTATAAGTCAAGAGATATCCAACCATGTAGATTTTATGTCATTTAGAGCTATCCAGAAAAAGTGCAGCGTGGCCCATGCTACACTTTTGGTAGGGTGATTATGCCAAAAATTTCCAAATTTTTACGAAAATTGGGCTGAAAGGTGGAGAGATATATCTCTAACCATAAATAAATTTGAAAATATGAGAGTAATTTTTCTTTATTTGGCATGTTGTGAACAATAACCTCCTCCTGTTTTCCAAGATTAATCTCTTATTGGCCACAATCTGCTCTGCAAAAAAGTGACTAAAAAAGAACATTGCACAGTTAGACAAATAGGCTAAAATGAGGAAAACGTATATCAAAATACTTGATACTTATGTGAAACATGAGAGAGGCTTTTTTAAATTGGAATCTTATGAACAAAAACCTCCTCCAGGTTGCAAAAATAATTTCTCATTTTTTCAAAATCCATGTTTTTCTTTGGTCACTAAAAAACTGAGCAACTCTCCCATAGCAAGTGTATTTTTGGCATTTCTCCGAAATCGTAACGCCTTTGAAGAAAATGAAGGAGGTTTTTGTTCCTTGTCTTGTTATAGAAAAATACCTCTTTCAATTTTCTAAAATTATTCTTCATTTGGTCAAAAACATTTTTTGAAACAAAAATATCCCTATGTGTAGCAATTGGCCTCAAAGAGAAAAGGGATTGCTTTGCAAATGGAGGGAGATGAAGGGGTTTAAGAGTGTATAAATTATTGGGAAAACTTTGGGGGTAGGAATAGATGTTAGGGAGTGTAGGGAGGTTGAATTTCATGAAAAGAGTTAGGGAAATATGTGAAACAATGTAAAACACAGTCTTAGCCAAGAAATTTGCAAAAACACTGCATTGAGCAAGGATTTAGGGAAGATGTGGGGAAATGGTTGGGAGGGTATATACGGTATTTGTGAGGGTTATGGAACATAAAAAATAGGATTTTTCTCACTGCAATGAAGAAAAATCATTTGGAGACTAGAAGCACAACGAAACCCTAGGAGAGGGATTTTCACTGAGTTCTCCAAAATGAAGGATGCATAAGAGGTGCTAGATGTTTACTTACTTACCAACAAGATTCTTAAACATGTAAATGTTGAAATGAAAGAATTTTTATGATTTGGATGGCCCTCTGTAGCTTGAAAGTTTATCTTTTCTTTGGTAGTGGCATGACATCATATGTCCCTATGAGAAATGATGAGACGAGGTAGTGTATTGCAACATTGTCTTATTAGAAATAAAACTTTACCTTTATTTTGCTTTCCCTAAGTTGTTAGCTCCCTTTACCCACTAACTCACATGATGGACATGTTTTTTGTTTCGAAATATGCTATCATGATGACACATGGAGTGAAACCCTAGACCATGACCTAAAATGAGGAATTTAACCATTTCATGACCCAAGACACTTGAATGAAAATATGATACCTCAAAGAATAAAATGACCATGATGAGTGATGAAGACCATGAGTAAGTGAAGGGGGCAATAGTGACCTAGACACAACAACCAGTGGCCAAATCTTATTTTAAAACCTAATGAAATGATAAAATTTGACTTGAGACCCCTAACAAAACCTGGTAAAAGCATATTTGATCACTGGTGATAGGAAAAACTGACTGCCACTAACATTAGCTCTAGGTGGGGATCGCACCCCCTTGCAGGTGTCAAGAACACCGTAGACCAAGTAGTCTTATTCATTGCGCATGGAGTGAAAATGAAAATACCAAACTCAAACTGGAAATAGATTGACAAACTAACTGACTTGACCATAAAAAACATACTAACTGAAAAACGTATGGTAGCAGACCATCGAGATCTTAGGGCCTTCACCTCAGGCTTCAAATCCTGATGATAACTGCCAATTTGTTGAATATATATATATATATATACAATCATGTGAAATTATCCATATAGTGTAACCAATCTAGCAGATGGCTACTTATTTGAATTATGCTTGTACTTTCCTTGAGCAGGCAGAAAAAACAAAAGTTTGGCCATTCCAAGTGTCCACTGAACATGTGTACATGATCCATCAATATAATAAAACTCATCTCCCTTGATGACTACAACAACTTGACAAAAGGATCATGAAACTCGTGAATGACTACCCTTTCTTGATGATCAACAACGAGACAAGAATCTTCTTCCTTTTTAGACATGGTTGTTTTATAAAATGAAGTTTGTCATTCTCAAGCAAAACAAATGTAGATTGCAAATTTTTGGATGAAATTTGTAATGAGACTCCTACTGAACAAGAAAATGAAGCTAGATGTGTGATCAAAGTCGTGTCATCTTATTTTTTTTAAGCTCATAGTTAACTAATGGAGAAGGACATTTACTACATATATCATCCATGCCATCAGCTATTGGATAAAGGAGAACTTGAGAGGACTGTTGCAACTTGTCATACATTGGCTATAATGAGGCAACATGATTTTCTATAAACTCTTCATGTTCCACCCTTTCAGTTGCAATATCAAATTGAATGTTTCTTGGTAATGGTGATTGTGGACTGAAAAAAGGTTCTATATTACAAAAAACATTCTCAACAACTTCAGGAGAAGGTTTCCAACTATTGCTAACTTGCTTATTTTATTCCTTAGTAACCTTATAGTTTGCTATTATTATTTCGAAAGAAGAGAAACACAAAGGTACGAAGTCCTGGTTAAGAATTTAATGGTCTTCTTCATGCTCGACATGAAAACTAAAAGACTGATGATTCCTAATATTAGGAAAGTTTTCTCTCAGTAATTGAAATGAAGTAAAACATAAAGGAAAAGAACTTTCACTTGATTTGAAATTTTCTGAATTCTCTTCATTGCTATCATGATTGATATGCATAGGCTGAGTGCTACATATGAGCTACTGTAATGAATCTTCTTCCTCCCAAAAACATGTCATTGATTGCCTTGTAGAGGCAACTTGTATTTCAACAACATAATCATCATCATACTGATCATACTTGGGTAAATCATTGTTATAAGGAATGACATCAAACATACACATTAGATCAGCATATTGATCCTCCTAGGGTTGATATATAGATCCATCTTCATGACCATCCATAAATGAATACATAAGATAATCACTTCCTGATCTATGGTATCTGAAATTAGCAGCAGAATGGTTAGGGTTAGCAACCTCTTCTTCTTGTGCAATAAGTGGGACATGGTGTTTTTTAATAGAAAGTTCATCTCTCATGATGATATTTTGCATCATTTCTCCCATTTTGTTTACCAAAATGTCGAGCTTCAATTCTGAAGATGTTAGATGTTCCTTCTCTATGTTATCCCTCACTTCTTCTTTCAACTTTGGTCTTTTGACCAACAAACAAGCTTCCACAACTATTTCCCTATCCTGCATTTCTTCAAGTGTGGTAGTATTCCTTTCTCTCAATTGAAATGCCATTTCCAGATCAAAGGCATCTGGTTAGTGTAAGAGAGCTAAAATGGGTGGCGGTTTGATATCAGCAGGGATTGAATGGTATACTTGATTGAACTTGTCTAAAACATTTTGAACTGTTTCTCCTGGTTGTCTTTCCAACTAATTATATTCTTCTAAAATTAGAAAAGAATTCCTTTTGATCTCCCATCTATCAAGGAATACTTTGACAGACTAATGGAAATTGAAAATGCTTGCAGCTGGTAATTTGTTGAGCAATTGCTTAGCTTCACCTTGCAAAGATAACGCAAAAATCTTGATACTTACATCATCTTCTTCAACCTCAAAAAGGTTGAGAATTTTTTCAAAACTATGAATGTGTTTTTCAGCAGTGATGTTATGATATTCTCCATCAAACCTTGGAAGTTATTTGTAATAATTTTGAGGGAAATCATGGAGTATAAGAGGTAAGATGTGTGGCTTGTATTTATTTGGAATTTTACAAGGTATAGGAGTATGTATAGATGTTGTAGAATTAGTCTTGATGTATTAAGGCTTATCAAGCAGAAGATGGTCATCATAAGATTTAGAAGAAGGGTCTTGATCAAGATCAAAATTTGTGTTCACAATTTTCAAAGGAAAAGAATCAAATGCAGGTCTGGGATCTTTTCTTAAATACAATATACTCTGGAAAAACTTCTTGACATTCTCAGGAAAAGAGAAGAAATATTTTACAATAAAGAACATGAAGTCTTGGATGAAATTCCAAATTGAATACCTGATCTTCCCATATTATCCTTTCATTTTTCTATTGGTAAGGTTCATCCTCCAGTAGAGTCTTCGAATTAAATTTGAAACTAATTTGGAGTCGCAAGGTGAATCATTTCAACCTTCATATGTGTCTGTTCGCTATCCAGCATCAACAGACTGGATCTGATCCTTCTTGTTCTTTCCCATGGAATATATGATCTCTCTTTTCCCCAGCAACAACACCAAAATGTTATCCTCCATAATGTCCCAGGTTGCGAGGAGATTGACGGAGGTAACCGCATATCAAGCTTTTAGTTTGGTGGCTAGCCCTACCAAACCAAAGAGGGCTTTCTCTATGGAAACACAATCAAGAGATGACTAGAATGTAAGGGATTTTAGCCTAGATTGTTAGGCTCAGGTGGGTTTTGGAAACTTTTATGGTTTTGTTGTTGGGTAAGGGAGAAAAACTAGGTAGCTAGGTCAGAGGATCAAAGGGTTATAACAACAAAGATATGAAGGATGAAGGTAGCAATACTTTTGTGATGGATCTTAGGGTTTTTCAGTGTAGTATGGTGTTCAGAAGAAGCTAGAGGTCTTAATGAGCATGAAATATGAATTCATTAAGCAAGAAAGAAAGTAAGACATAATGATTTTTCCATCAAAATAGATCTTTATGCAAAGAGTTCTATTTATGAACTATAAGGAAAACCATTGAAGAATTGATAAATGGAAAGAGAAGATGAATATATTTCACATAAAGTGATAACAGAGAAAAAAACATCAAAAACTTACTGCACATGAATTCCTGGATAATAGCTACAAACTTTATCCTTTGATTTCTAGAAAATTTCCAAGTACAAGCTACAATAGTCCTCTCCTCTCAAGTCCAACCTATTCTAACATTGAGGAAATGATACATAAAAACCAAAAAAAACATCTCCCACTGTCAAGGGTCTAATCCATGACTCTAGGAACTTCTCCATGAGGTGTTCTAACCGAACCCTATTGTTTAGAGAAGTTAAAAACAACTTCTTCAATTAACTTTGACTCTAGCCACTCTCATAAGTGAGGCCAAATTTACATCAAAACCACTTCCAAAGACTAATCACCCACTATTACATCATATTTACACTAGGATTAATCAATTACGTCATTTACATAAGTGAAAATTCAAACTAGTTTGAACTACTGAAGAAACTAGCCTCCTGGAAAAAGCGCAGTGAATTCTATGAAAAGCGTAGTGTGGGTTGCAAAATGTGTATTGGGAACTTGCAAGCAACTTTTGGATGTCTTCCTGAATTCCAAATTGAGCTGATGATAGCTCATTGGAAATATATTTTTTTTCTTATACATAATGGATTCTTCAATAAAGGAAACATACCAAGTATAGCTCCTCAAAAATCAATTCTTCCAAGACTGGTCAAAAAGCGTAGCATGGCCTCCAAAAACAGGGCAAAAAGGTGTTTTTTAGGTGGTTTTTGGCCATTTTCACCCTGCAAAAGCTGACTATTTGGGCTGAAAAGTGTCCAAATATGGCGTATAAGTCAATATGTATCCAACCATGTAAAGTTTCTATCATTTAGAGCCCTCCAAAAAAAGCACAACGTGGCCCACACTATGCTTTTGGTAGGGTGACTATGCTAAAAATCACCAAATTTCTACGAAAATAGGGCTGAAAGGTGGAGCCTTATATCTCTAACCATAAATAATTTTTCAACTATGAGAGAAGTTTTTGTTCTTTGGTACGTTATGAACCATAACTACCTCCCATTTTCCAAGATTAATCTCGTATTGGCCACAATAGGCTCTGTAACAAGGTGACTAAAATAGAACATTGCACAGTCAAACAAATAGGCTAAAATGAGTAAAGCTTATCTCCCAATCCCTGCTACCTGTATGAAACATGAGAGAGGTTTTTGTATCTTGAAATATTAGAAACAAAGACCTCCTTGAGGTTTCAAGAATAATTTCCCAGGTTTTCAGAATCCAAGTTTGTCGTTGGTCACTAAAAAACTGAGAAACTCTCCCATAACAAGTGTATTTTGGGCATTTCTACCAAATCATAACACCTATGAATAAAATGAAGGTGGATTTTTTTCATTGGCCTATTATTGACAAAAAAATCTTTCAAGTTTGTAAAATTATTCTCCATTTGGTCAGAAACATATTTTGAAACAAAACTTTCCCTATGTGCAACAAATGGCCTCAAAGAGAAAAGGGACTGTTTTGCAAATGGAGGGAGATGAAGGGCTTTAAGGGTGTCTAAATTCTTGGGAAACTTTTTTTGGGGTAGGGATAGATGCTAGGGAGTGTAGGGAGGTGGAATTTCTTGAAAAGAGTGAGGAAAATGTGTGAAAAAGTCCAAAACGCAGTCCTAGCCTAGAAAATTTCAAAAACACAACATTGAGCTAGGGTTTAGGGAAAATGTGGGGAAATGAAGGGAATGACTATGGGAAATGGTTGGTAGGGTTATATAGGGTATGTTTTGGGGTTATGGAGCATAAAAAATAGGATTTTTCTCAATACAATGAAGAAAAAACATTTTGAGACTAGAAGCACAACGAAACGCTAGGAGGGGGATTTTCACTGAGTTCTTCAAAATGAAGGATGCATAAGACGTGACAGATGTCTACTTACTTGCCAATGATATGCTTCAACCTATGAATGCTGAAATGAAACCCTTTTGATGCATTGGATGGTCCTTTGTAGCTTGAAATTTGATCTTTGGTTTGGTAGTGGCATGACGTCATATGTCCCTTTGAGAAATGATGAGATGAGGTAGTGTACAACATTATCTTATTTGAAATAAAATATTACCTTTACCTTTATTTTTCATTCCCTAAGATGCTAGCTCCATTTACCCACTAACTCACATGATGGACATGTTTTATGTTTTGAAATATGGTATCATGATGTAACATGTAGGGAAACCCTAGAGCATGACATAAAATGAGGAATTTAACCATTTCATTATGCAAGACACTTGAATGATACGATACCTCGAAGAAGATAATGACCGTGATGAGTGATGAAGATCATGAGTAAGTGAAGGGAGAAATAATGACCTAAACACAACATCTAGTGACCAAATTTTATTTTGAAACCTAATGAAATAATAAAATTTGACTTGATACCCCTAGAAAAACTTGGTAAAAGCATATTTGATCACTGGTGACAGACATAATTGATTGACCTTAACATTGGCTCCATTTGGGGATGGCAACTCCTTAGAGGTGTAAAGAAAATTGTAGACTAAGTAGCCTTATTCGCTGGGCATGGAGCCAAAATGCAAAGACCAAACTCAAACTAGAAACAGACTAACAAACTGACTCACTTGACTCTAAAAAACATATTGACAAAAAACATATGGCAACAAACCATTGGGATCTTAGGGCCTTCACCTTGGGCTTCAAATCCTGATGATAATTTCCCACCTACTAAAGATATATATACATTCATGTGAAATGATCCTTCCAGTTTAACCAATCCAACAGAGGGATACTTATTTGAATTTTGCTCGTACTTTCCTTGAGTAGGCAGAAAAAAAAAGGCTAGGCCACTCCAAGTGTCCACTGAACATGTGTACATGAACCATAAATATAATAAAATTCATATCCCTTGATGACTGCAACAAATTGACAAAAGGATCATGAAAATCGTGAATGACTACCTTTTCTTGATGATCAACAAGGAAACAAGAATCTTCTTCCTTTTTAGACATTGGTGGTTTTATAAAATGAAGTTTGTCATTCTCAAGAGAATAGATGTAGACTACAAATTTTTGGATGAACTTCGTAACGAGACTCTTGCTGAACAAGAAAATGAAGCCAATCTCCTGATCAAATTCATGTCATATTTATTTTGAAGCTCATATTTGACTAATGGAGAAGGACCTTTACTACAAACATCATCCACACCATCAACTATTGGATCAAGGAGAACTTGGGAGGACTGCTACAACTTTTCATACATTGGCTCCAATGAGGCTGCATGATTTTCTATAAATTCTTCATGTTCCACACTTTCGGCTACATTTTCAAACTAAATGTTGCCATGTAATGTTGATTGTGGACTAAAAAAATGTTATATATTACAAAAAACATTCTCAACAAATTCAGGAGAAGGTTTCCAACTGTTGTTAACTTGCTTACTGCTTCCTTGGTAACCTTATTGTTTTATCTTTTTTATTTCAAAAGAGGAGAAACATAAAGGTAAGGAGTCCTCGTCACGAATTTCATGGTCTTCTCCATGCTCAACATGAAAACTAAGAGACCGCTGATTTCTAATATTAGGAAAGTTTTCTCTCAGTAATTCAAATGCAGTAAAACATAAAGGAAAATACCTTTCACCTTATTTGAAAATGTTATGAAACCATCTCAAGAAAAAGATAGAAAAGATAGATCAACGTCTTAAAATTCAGCCTCCTTGAGGGGGAAACCTCCTTTACATTACATAAATGAACAAATCTTGGATGATTCAAATGACAAAACCTCCTTTCTATATATAGGAGTCTAAGGAGTCACAATATAAACTAGCCGATCTAAAAAAAATAACATAAAGCCACAAAAATAATAATAGAGGGATTCTATGGGGCAGAGTAATAACAATATGGGGACAATAGGGGCACAACAATATTAATAAGGGGTACAACTACAATAGTAAAGGGGTAATCACTAGTATTATAGGGACCCAACATGTCCCTCTCCTTCAAAAAAGTGTTGTCCTCAACGCTTGAGTAGTTCTGGATGCTTCTACATAAAATTCTCATCCTCCCATGTGGAATCTTCAGTAGATAAGTTCTTCCACTTGATAAGATACTCTAAAATTGATCGATTTCGTAGCTATCGAGTTCTTGTATCTATGACTACTTCTGGTTCCAATATAATTTTTCCTTCCTCGTCAAGTTCTGGCAATATTGTTTGAATTGGGAGCTTATCACCTATAACCTTCTTTAAACATGAAACATGGAAAACTGGGTGCAATCGAGAAGTTGCAG
>APFE030502663.1:46362-78232 GCA_000404065.3 Pinus taeda | reverse complement strand
ATGAAAAGTTCTTGAAAATTAAAAGTTATTGTACCCAAGGATTGTAGCCATTGGACTCCTAATACAAACATCAACACCTCCCATTGGAATGGAAAGCATTGGGCTAGTCAATACATATTCTCCCATGGATAGCTTGATATTATGGCACTTTCCAGAGCAATTTATTGTTCCTCCATTTGCAATCATCACTTGACACTCCTGGTGCTGGATATAGGAAGCAATTCAATTATTTTGCCTTACAATGAATAAAATTGTGGGTACTTCCTGAATCAATCAACACTATTTCCTTTTTCTTCTTGATTTGTGCTTCTATCTTGATGGTTTGAGGAGTGGTAATTCCTGCCAATGCATTACAAGATATCGTTGGATTCATTTTTTCTTCATCTATGCTTTGTTCCTGGAGTATATCCTCTTCTTTTGACCTTTCTTTCTCCTTTTCTTCTTCCTCTTCACAATCTATGTAGAATAATTTCTTCTTAGCACACTTATGACCTTTAGTGTATTTGCTATCACAACTATAATAAAGGCCTGTTTCTCTTTTTTCTTCCAATTTTTGTGGTGTCAACCTTATAGGTTGTGGAAGTCTAGGGGTAACAACACTTCAATCTTTATAGTTGTGACTGTTATGCTTCCTGGTTGCCAAAATTTTGCTTTCCATTTTTCTTCGTACCCTGAATGCCTTGTCTAATGAATCAGGTTCCCAAAGGTGAACATCATGTTGGATATTATCCTTTAAAGTCCCTATGAACACATCAATCCTATGCTCCTCTGGATATTTTTTACCCTTATGTTCAATTTTTGGAACTCCTCAATGTGCTCCATTATTGAACCCTTTTGTTTGAGACTTATCAATTGGCTAAAAAAAGTGCTGCTTTTTGTATCCTCATAATGTGCTATCATTTCGTCTATAAAAATTGCCCAAGTGATAAATTGTTTACGAGAGCAAAGCCATTGATACCATACAAACTGATTTGGTTTCAAATATAAAGTTGCAATACGTACCTTTTGTGTATTTTGCACATTATTGAGATCGAAAAATTGCTCCATTTGTAATATCCATGTTGCGGGATCCTTGCCATCAAACTTCCTCATATGGATCCAACATTAGAGTCTATGAAATCATGATTAACATTACCTTTGTTCGCATCATGAGCTTCCTTTACTCCCCTTTCACCATTGGTAAGTATTTCTTGTAGAAAATTTGTTAAATCTGCCTTCAAATCTATCTTCAAGTCATCAATCTTGGCTTCCACACCCTTTATCTTAGATTCCACACCATTTATCTTAGCTTCTGTTAGCTTTTGTGAGAGTGAAATTTGTTGCACTTGGTCTTGTAATTTTGATATATCAGTAGCATTTCTTCCTCTTCTTCATGAGTCATGCTAAAGCTTTCAGATTTCTTACTAGGTGTTTGTATTTTCTTTCCTCGGGGCATCAGTTACCGATACTAATGCTCTACTATGCCATTTGAATTCCTTCAAAATAAATTTTCAAACCAAGCTTAAGGAAAAATTTAAAAAATCTACACACCTTTTTTCACTTTGTAGGAGCTCAATATTGCCTCTGATGTATCTCTGTAATTTCGGATCATCTAGTACTGAAATTGCGACCTGTGGTATCCCTCTGTGTCCTCTTTCCAATGGCACCAATCTGACCCCAATTGGATTCTCCAATGAAGAGTTATGCTAAACTCCCATAGTGACCTGATTATAGACTAATTCAGTAGAGCGAACTTGTACGACGTGCCACGTGTCCCTGTTTCGACCTTTGGCTCTGAAAAATATATACAAGAAACTACAGTCCATCCTCTTTCTATACCTTCTTACAAATTTTCAATCCGATGCTCAGAGAGAAAGTTATGATGATTTTCCCCAAGTCACTTGTTTGGAATGTAATTTAGGAGTCTGCAAAAAGACAAACTTCCTCAGATCATATCTCCGCAAATGCAGCGCGAAAAGCTCTGAAATTTGGACCCAAGATTCAGTGCGATTTCGTCTCAATGGGTTTTTTTTTCACTTTTGAAACATTGTAGAAAAAAAGTTATAGCGAACATTCCACGATGACCTGTTTGGAGCAGCGAAACCCTAGAATTCAAAGCTCTGATACCAAAGGTTATGAAACCAGCTCAAGGAAAAGATAGAAAAGATAGATCAACAGCTTAAAATTCAGTCTCTTCGAGGGGGAAACCTCCTTTACATTACATAAATAAACAAATCTTGGATAATTCAAATGACAAAACCTCCTTTCTATATATAGGAGTCTAAGGAGTCACAATATAACCCAACTGACCTAACAATAATAATATAAAGCCAAAAAAATAACAATAGAGGGATTCTATGGGGCACAGTAATAACAACATGGAGACAATAGGGGCACAACAATATTAATAAGGGGTACAACTACAATAGTAATGGGGTAATCCCTAGTATTATAGGGACCCAATAGAAAATTTCTGGATTCTCTTCATTGTTGCCATGATTGATATGCATAGGCTGAGTGCTACATCTAAGTTGTTGTAATGAAGCTTCCTCCTCCCAAAAGCATGTCGCTGATTGCCTTGTAGAGTCAGCCTCTATTTCAACAACATAATCATCATCATACTAATCATACTTGGGTAACTAATCATTATAAGGAATGGCATCAAACATACACATTAGATCAGCAGATTGATCCTCCATGGGTTGATCTAAAGATCCATCTTCATGACTGTCCATAAATGAATACATAAAACATTCACTTTCTGATATATGGTATCTGAAATTGGTAGCAGAATATTTAGGGATAGAAACCTCTTCTTGTTTTGCAATAAGTGGGACATGGTATTTTGAATAGAAAGTTCATCTCTTATGATGATATTTTGCATAATTTATCCCATTTTGTTACCAAAATTTCGAGCTTCACTTCTGAAGATGTTAGAAGTTCCTTCTCTATGTTCTCCCTCGCTTCTTCTTTCAAATTTGATACTTTGGCAAATAAATTAGCTTCCACGGCTATTTCACTGTCCTCCATTTCTTTGAGTGTGGTAGTATTCCTTTCTCTCAATTGAAATTCCATTTCTAGATCAAAGGAATTCGGGTAGTGTAAGAGAGCTAAATTGGGTGATAGTTTGATATCAACAGGGATTGAATCGTATACTTGATTGAACTTCACTGAAAAGTGTTGCATTGTTTCTCTTGGTTTTCTTTTCAACTAATTATATTCTTCTAAAATCAGAAAAGGATTCCTCTTGATCACCCATCTATCAAGGAAGACTTTCATAAACTGAGGGAAATCAAAAATGCTTGCAGACAGAAATTTCTTGAACCGTTGCTTAGCTTCACCTTGCAAAGATAAAGAAAAAATCCTAATACTAACATCATCTTATTCAACCTAAAAAAGGTTGAGAAAATTTTCAAAACTCTGAATGTGCTTTTCAGGAGTTATGTTACCATATTCTCCATCAAACCTGGGAAGATATTCATAATAATTTTGAGGGAAATCATGGAGTATAAGATGTAAGATGAGTGGCTTGTATCTATATGGAATTTTACAAGTAATAGGAGTATGTACAGAAGCTGTAGAATTAGTCTTGATGTCTTGAGGCACATCAAGCTGCATATGGTCATCATAAGATTCAGAACAAGGGTATTTATCAAGATCAAAATTTGTTTTCACAATTTTCAAAGGAAAAGAATCAAATGTGGGTCTGTGATATTTTCTTAAATAAAATATACTCTCGAAAACCTTCTTGACATTCTCAGGAAAAGAGAATATAATTTACAATAAAGAACATGAATTCATGGATGAAATTCAAACTTGAATACTTGATCTTTCCATATTGTCCTATCTTTTTCTGTTGGTAAGGTTCATCCTCCAGTGGAGTCTTCGAATTAAATTTGAAACTGATTTGGAGTCACCAGGTGAATGATTTCAGCCTTCATAGTTGTCTAATTGTTGTCCACCATCAACAAATCAGATATGATCCTTACCATTCTTTCCTATGGAATATATGATCTCTCATTTCCCTGAAAACGACGCCAAAATGTTATCCTCCAAAATGTCCCAGACTACAAGGAGATCAATGGAGGTAACCAGAGTCAAAGATTTTAGTTTGGTAGCTAGCCCTACCAAACTAGGGAGGTCTCTCTATGAAATCATAGTCAAAGATGAATGGAATGTAAAGGATTTTAGGCTAGATATCTAGGCTCAGGTGGGTTTTGGAAAATTTAGGGTTTTGTTGCTGGATAAGGGAGAAAAACTAGGTAGCTAGGTCATAGGATCAAAGGGTTACAACAACAAAGATATGAAGGAGCAAGGTAGCAATACTTTCGTGATGGATCTTAGGGTTTTTCGATATAGTATGGTGTTTAGAAGAAGCTAAAGGTCTTAATGAGCATGAAACATGAATTCATTAAGCAAGAAAGAAAGTAGCACATAATGATTTTTCCATCAAAAACAAAGCTTTATGCAAAGAATTCTGTTTCTAAATAGTAAGGAAAACCATTGAAGAATTGATAAATGGAAAGAGAAGATGAATATATTTCATATAAAGTGATAACAGAGAACAAACAACATCACAAACTTACTACACATGAATTCCTAGATAATAGCTGCAAATTGTAGCCTTTGATTTTTAGAAAAATGTCCAAGTACAAGCTACAATAGTCCTCTCCTCTCAATTCCAACCCGTTCTAATATTGAGAAAATGATACATAAATACCAAAAACAACATCTCCCCACTCTCATGGGTCGAATCCATGACTCTAGGAACTACTCCATGAGGTATTATAACCAAACCCAATTGTTTAGGTAAGTTACAAAATAACTTCTTCAATTAACTTTGACTCCAACCACTCTTATAAATGAGGCCAAATTTACATCAAAACCACTTAAAAAGACTAATCACCCACTATTACATCATATTTACACTAGGATTACTCAATTACATCCTTTACATAAGTGAAAAATTCAAACGAGGTCGAATTGCTGAAGAAAATAGTCTCTTGGAAAAAGCGCAATGAATTATGTGAAAAGCGCAGCGTGGGATGTTAAAAGTGCAATATGAACTTGCATGCCACTTTTAGAGGCCTTCCTGAACTCCAAATTGAGCTCATGATAGATCATTGGAAAGCTCTTTCTGTCTTCTAGACAATGGAGTCCTCGTGCATGGAAAAATACCAAGTATAGCTCCTCAAAAACAAATTCTCCCAAGACTGGTCAAAAAGCGTAGTGTGGCCTCCAAAAACAGGGCAGAAAGGTGTTTTTGAGGTTGTTTTGGCCATTTTGACCATGTAAAAGCTGATGATTTTGGATTCCAAGTGTCAAAAGATGATGTATAATTCAATATCTATCCAACCATGTAGATTTTCTGTCATTTAGAGCCCTCCAAAAAACGCGCAGCGTGGCCCACGCTACGCTTTGGCAGGGTGACTGTGCCAAAATTGCCAAATTTCTGTGAAAATAGGTTGAAAGTTGGAGCAATATCTCTCTAACCATAAATAATTTCGAAAATATGAGATATTCTTTTGTTCTTTGGAATGTTTTGAACAATAAAAGCCTCCTTTTTTCCAATATTAATCTGTTATTAGCCACGATCCTCTCTGCCAAAAGGGAACTAAAATAGAACATTGCACAATCAGGCAAGTAGGCTAAAATGAGGAAAACATATCTCCCAATTCCTGATACTTGTGTGAAAAGTGAGAGAGGTTTTTTTAGCTTGGTATCTTAGGAACAAAAAAATCCTCCATTTTTCAAAAATAATTTCCCATTTTTTCATAATCCAAGTTTGTTGTTGGTCACTAAAAAATTGAGCAACTCTTCCGTAGCAAGTGTATTTTGGGAATTTCTCTCGAATCATAACACTTGTCAGTAAAATGTAGGAGCTTTTTGTTCCTTGGCCTATTAGGGACAAAAAATCTTTCACTTTTGTAAAATTAGTCTCCATTTGGTTAGAAACATGTTTTGAAGCAAAATTGTCCCTATGTGCAGTAAATGGCCTCACAGAGAAAAGGGATTGTTTTGCAAATGGAGGGAGATGAAGCGGTTTAAGGGTTTCTAAATTATTGGGAAATTTTTGGGGGATAGGTATATATGTCAGGGAGTGTAGGGAGGTGTAATATATTTAAAATAGTTAGGGAAATTTGTAAAAAAGTCCAAAACATAGTCCTAGCCTAGAAATTTGCAAAAAATACAACATTGAGCTGGGGTCTAGGGAACATGTTAGGAAATGAAGGAATGGGTATGGGAAGTGGTTGGGAGGGGTATATAAGGTATATTGGGGGTTATGGAACATAAAAAATAGGAATTTTCACAATGTAATGAAGAAAAATCATTTGGAGAGTAGAAGCAAAACGAAACCCTAGGAGAGGGATTTTCATTGAGTTCTTCAAAATGAAGGATGCATAAGAGGTGTCAGATGTTTACTTACCCTCCAAGGAGATACTTAAACCTGTGAATGCTTAAATGAAACCATTTTTATGCTTTGGATGTTCCTTTGTAGCTTGAAAGTTGATCTTTTCTTTGGTAGTCGTATGACATCATATGTCCCTTTGAGAAATGATGAGATGAGGTAGTGTACTGCAGCATTGTCTTACTTGAAATAAAACATTACCTTTACCTTTATTTTTCTTTCCCTAAGCTACTAAATCCCTTTACCCACTGACTCACATGATGGATAGGTCTTTTATTTTGACATATGGTATCATGATGACACATGGAGTGAAACCCTAAACCATGACCTAAAATGAAGAATTTAACCATTTCATGACCCGAGACACTTGAATGGAAATATGATACCTCGAAGAAGACAATGACCATGATGAGTGATGGAGACCATGAGTAAGTGAAGGGAGTAGCAGTGACCTAAACACAACATCTAGTGGCCAAATTTTATTTTGAAACCTAATGAAATGATAAAATTTGACTTGAGACCCCTAACAAAACTTGGTAAAAGCATATTTGATCACTAGTGACAGGAAGAATTGGTTGACACTAATATTGGCTCTAGCTGGGGATGGAAGCTCCTTGGAGGTGTTAAGAACACCATAGACCAAGTAGCCTTACTCATTGGGCATGGACTCAAAATGCAAATACCAAACTCAAACTCAAAATGAACTGACAAACTAACTGACTTGACTATAAAAAACATACTGACTGAAAAACGTATGGCAACAGACTATCAAGATCTTAGGGCCTTGAACTTAGGCTTCAAATCCTGGTGATAACTGCCAATCTTCTGAAGATATATATACAATCATGTGAAATGATCCTTCCAATGTAACCAATCCAATAGATGGCTACTTATTTGAATTATGGTTGTACTTTCCTTGAGAAAGCAGAAAAAAAAAAGTTAGGCCACTCCAAGTGTCCACTAAACATGTGTACATGATCCATAAATATAATAAAACTCATTTCCCTTGATGAATACAACAACTTGACAAAGGATCCTAAAACACGTGAATGACTACCTTTACTTGATGATCAACAATAAGACATAATTTTCTTCCTTTTTAGAAATTGGTTGTTTTATAAAATGAAGTTTGTCATTCTCAAGCAAAACAAACGTAGACTGCAAATTTTTGGATGAGCTTTGTAATAAGACTTCTACTGAACAAGACAATGAAGCCAATTCCCTGATCAAATTTGTGTCATCTTTATTTTTAAACTCATAATTAACTAATGGAGAAGGACTTTGACTACATATATCACCCACACCATCAGTTATTGGATCAAGGAGAACTTGAGAGTGTAGAAATTCTGCTCTCTACACATCTTGTAGAGAAACAGTAGATTAAACTGATTATGCAATGTACTAAAGCAAAATACTTAATCTACCTCTACAATCAAACTTGTGGAAGCTTAATCAATTTGGAGCAAGATCAACCAGAACACATATAACAGAGAAGAAGATTCAATCACACATGAAACACAAAAGAATACTCTAGGGAAAGCCTCAACTAAAAACCCTGCTATCTGTATTATCATACAAGTAGAAATATCTCAGGATTACACAAAGCTTTAGCTCACAAGATATCCAACTCTCAGTACAATCCCTCACTGCTTGTCATAGACAATATACACAACCTATGCCTTCCTTTAGTCCTTCAACCCTCCTATTTCCTTATGCAGTTTCTCCTGGGTCCTCAGGCTACAACCTGTGATTCTCACCTCACACACAACATTGACCTCTAAATTAACTGCGTAATCCTGAAGGAGTTAATTCCTTCTGCATGGATGAGTTTTCTTTATAGGAAAATTCCTCTAAATGATAGAACAATTTCCTTGTCTTTAATCTCAACTGGGTCTTTCTCTAAACTAACATGCATTGGTTATTTATGAGAGAATATTTAGTTATCTGGAGAACACTAGTTGCATGCATGCATGCATTAACTATCTGAGCTCACAATTAGTTCCTCCAATTGTTTGGAACTAATTTAACTAGACTTAACTCAGTTAACTGAGCTAACTAATTACAACTCAAATACAACTCATCCTTATCTCCTTAGTTAAGGGATAACTTCCTCAATAAAAGGGATAACTGTTGCATGTCTTCACAAAGACTTCATGTTTGATTTTCTCCAACTAATTAACTCAAGATGAATTAATTAATTATTTTTCAAACAACTAGTGAGACTAAATTCAAATTTTAATTCTCAATTTTGATTCAAGGACAAATCAAAATTGGGATATATGCTGAAATGCTATTTATAGCAATGCTATTTTTAACATTTCTATTTTTTGCTATTTCCAACAGAATTGGAGTATATCCTAAAATGCTATTTATAGCAATGTTATTTTTAGAATTTCTATTTTTAGCATTTCTTGTTGCTATTTTCAACGCTCCCGCTGAACAAGAAAGGCAATCAACTAGAACCCAATCCTGAACCTTTCAAATGTTTTGCATGCAACACTTCTCTCAAGTGTTGTTTCTCCCACAACTCTAGAAACAAAAAATAACCAAACTGAATCAAAATGATGCCTTTGTCATCAAAGTCTCTGATTGCTATTGCCTCTGTCGACTTAAAACTCTGCACCTCTGTGCTCTTCAGTATTTGATTGCTCTAGCCTTCGTCACTTTGATCTTTGACTGCATCAATCATGCTGATTCCTACTACTGCATCCGTGCTATTGTTGGTTCTATCTCCTAGCATGCATCCTCGTTGCACCTCCTCTCATCATGTTGCATCGTGTTTCCCACCGCGGCACTACAACTCAATTACTGAGAAGTAAGTAACTAATCTCCCAATTGACCTCCCTATTGGGCTAGAAACATCCTCTAATGCTGAAGCTCCCTCTGCTGCTCCATCCACATCTGTCTCTACCCACTCAGTCAGTCCTGCTACTCCTTGTTAGGGCTCCCGTAGCAAGGTCTAATCAAAGAGGTTGGGTACCTCAAGGATCCCGCCCCTATTTCAGCCCTCTTGGGACTATCACGTCACATCGCCCCACCTCACACCTGGAGGTATGGCTGCATGTGATCCTTCTGCCCACTTGGCTTGAAATTTCCCCATACTGAAGGTCTCTTCATGAGTGGATGCCTCCACTTGATCTCCTCTCGACTTCTCTAGTTGTGGCTGCTCCACAACCTCCTGAAGCTGCTTCACCAATTGTGGCTCCTCCATAATTGTCTGAGACTTCTTCTGGCATTGCATGTTGAGAGGTAATGTACTCTCCCTCTCAACCACCAAGTCTCCAACATTTGCCTTGCTCCTCAAGGATTTGCATGCATCTTGAACCTTAAGAGAATACAGGTTCTATTCTTGTGAACTGATCTATCTCACCTGACCTACGATGATGTGTCTAAGGAAAACCTTTCCCTTACTGAAGACAACATCGTAGCTGTTGTCCTCCATCATCGCGATCGATACCAAGTTTTTCTTTAGTGCAGGCACATACTTCACATGTGTCAAGGTAATGAGAGCTCCATGCTCCCTCTGAAATGTAATCGCGCCCACTCCTGAAACACTATACCTTTCATCATCACCCATCTCTATGAGAATCTATAGGTCCTTCTCCTCCAAGGTACTAAATAAACTCTTATCATTGGTCATGTGGAATGAGGCTCCCCTGTCAAGAAACCAACCACAACCCATCATCGATGAAACCATGCATGCGATGAGGGTAAAATTCAATTCGAACTGAGAGGTGAAGGCCTCACCTTCAGATCCTTCCGAGGATCCCTTCTTGGATTTCTTCAATGGAAAATTAGTTGCATAATGGCCCACCTCATGACAATTAAAGCATCACACTTTAGATTTGTCAATCTTCTTCCCACCATGGGAAGAAATCGAATTGGAATGAGAATCCTTCTCCTTCCCTTTCCTTGCCTTCCTGGCTAAGGCTAGATTTTCTTCATCCTCCTTAGATGAAGAACCATCTCTAGTGCTCTTCCTGATCTCCTCCTGCATCAGATCTGACCATAGTCATTCCCAATGCTGTAGTTTCTCTCTTCCATTCATTGAGTCCTGGTAGCTATGCCAACTCTTAGGAAGACCGAGGAGAGTAAGACTCACCATTGCTCTAATACTATGTAGAACTTTTTCTACAAAACTTGGCTCTGATACCATGTAGAAATTATGCTTTCTACACATCTTGTAGAGAAACTGTAGATTAAATTGATTATGCAATGTAATAAAGCAAAATACTTAATCTACTTCTACAATCAAACTTGTGGAAGCCTAATCAATTTTGAGCAAGATCAACCAGAACACATATAACAGATAAGAAGATTCAATCACACATGAAACACATAAGAATACTCTAGGGAAAGCCTCAGCTAAAAACCCATATATCTGTATTATCATACAAGTGGAAATATCTCAAGATTACACAAAGCTTTAGCTCAAAAGCTATTTAGCTCTCAATACAATCCCTCACTGTTGCTCATAGAAAAAATAGACAACACTTGTGCCTTCCTTCAGTCCTTCAAGCCTCCTATTTCCTTGCATAGTTTCTCCTGGGTCCTCAAGCTACAACCTATGTGATTCTCACCTCACACACAACACTGATCTATGAATTAACTGTGCAATGCTGAAGGAGTTAATTCCTTCTACATGGATGAGTTTCCTTTATAGGAAAATTCCTCTAGTTGATAGTACAATGTCCCTGTCTTTAATCTCAATTTGGTCTTTCTTTGAATTGACATGCATTGGTTATTTATGAGAGAATATTTAGTTATTTGGAGAACACTAGTTGCATGCATGCATGCATTAACTAACTGAACTCACAATTAGTTCCTCCAACTGTTTGGAACTAATTTAACTGGACTTAACTCAGTTATTTGAGATAACTAATTACAACTCAAATACAACTCATCCTTATCTCCTTAATTAAGGGATAACTTCCTCAATGAAAGGGATAACTATTGCATGTCTTCACAAATACTTCATGTTTGATTTTCTCCAACTAATTAACTCAAGATGAATTAATTAATTATTTTTCAAACAACTAGTGAGACTAAATTTGAATTTTATTTCTCAATTTTTATTGAAGGACAAATAAAAATTGGAATATATCCTGAAATTCTTTTTTTAGCATTTCTATTTTTTGTTATTTCCAATAGAGTTGGAGTATATCCTGAAATGCTATTTATAGCAATGCTAATTTGTAACATTTCTATTTTTAGCATTTCTTATTGATATTTTCAACAGAGAAGATTGCGACAACTTGTCATACATTGGCTCCACTAAGGATACATGATTTTCTGTAAATTCTTAATGTTCCACACTTTCGACTATATTTTCAAACTGAAAGTTTCTTGGTAACGGTGATGTGGACTGAAAAAATGTTTTATATTACAAACAACATTCTGAACAACTTCAGGAGAAGGTTTCCAACTGCCGTTAACTTTCTTATTTGATTCCTTGGTAACCTTATAGTTTTCTCTTATTATTTTGAAAGAAGAGAAACACAAAGGTAAGGAGTCCTGGTTAAGAATTTCATGGTCTTCTCCATGATCAACATCAAAACTGAAATACTGTTGATTTCTAATCTTAGGAAATTTTTCTCTCAGTAATTGAAATGAAGTAAAACATAAAGGAAAATACCTTTCACTTGATTTTAAATTTTCTATATTCTCTTCATTGTTTTCATGATTGATATGCATAGGATGAGTGCTACATCTAAGCTGCTGTAATGAAGCTTCTTCCCCCAAAAACATGTCACTGATTGCCTTGTAGAGTTAGCCTCTATTTCAACAACATAATCATCATCATATTGATCATACTTGGGTAACTCATCATTATAAGGAATGACATCAAACATACACGTTAGATTAGTAGATTGATCCTCCACGGGTTGATCTACAAATCCAGCTTCATGACTGTCCATAAATGAATACATAAAACAATCACTTTCTGATCTATGGTATCTGAAATTAGCACCATAATGGTTAGGGTCAACAACCTCTTCTTCTTATGCAATAAGTGGGACATTGTGTTTTTTAACAGCAAGTTCATCTCTGATGATGATATTTTGCATTATTTCTCCCATTGTGTTTATCAAAATGTCGAGCTTCACTTCTGAAGATGTTAGATGTTCCTTCTCTATGTTCTCCCTCGCTTCTTCTTTCAACTTTGATCTTTTGACTAGGAAATTAGCTTCCATAGCTATTGCACTATCTTTCATTTCTTTGAGTGTGGTAGTATTCCTTTCTCTCAACTGAAATTCCATTTCTGAATCAAAGGCATCTAGGTAGTGTAATAGATCTAAACCGAGTGGCGATTTGATATCAATAGGAATTGAATGGTATACTTGATTGAACCTGGTTGAAAAGTGTTGCACTTTTTCTCCTGGTTGTTTTTCCAACCGATTATATTCTTATAAAATAAGAAAAGGATTCCTCTTGATCACCCATCTATCAAGGAAGACTTTCACAAACTCATGGAAATCGAAAATGCTTGCGGGCAGAAATTTCATGAACCATTGCTTAGCTTCATCTTGCAAAGATAAAGAAAATATCCTGATAGTGTCATCATCTTCTTCAACCTCAAAAACGTTGAGAATATTTTAAAAAATCTGAATGTGTTTTTCAGCAGTGATGTTACCATATTCTCCATCAAACCTAGGAAGATATTTGTAATAATTTTGAGGGAAATGATGGAGTACAAGAGGTAAGATGAGTGGTTTGTATCTATCTAGAATTTTACAAGGTATAGGACTATTAATAGATGATATAGAACTAGTCTTGATGTCTTGAGGCTCATCAAGCTAAAGATGGTCATCATAAGATTTAGAAGAAGGGTCTTGATCAAGATCAAGATTTGTGTTCACAATTTTCAAAGGAAAAGAATCAAATGTGGGTCTCGGATCTTGTTAGATCCCTATAATACTAATTATCCCCCCATTACTATTGTCATTGTAGCCCTTATTGTTATTGTTGTTCCCCTATTGTCCCCATATTGTTATTATTGTGCCCCATAGAAACCCATTATTGTTATTGTTGTGTCCTTATATTATTATTGTTATGTCGGCTTTGATTATATTGTGACCCCTTAGACTCCTATATATAGAAAGGAGGTTTTTTCATTTGTATCATCCAAGAATTGTTCATTTGTGTAATGTAAAGGAGGTTTCCCTCTCGAAGAGGATGATTTCTAAGGCATTGATCTTTATTTTCTATCTTTTGTGAGTTGGTTTCATAACATTTGGTATTAGAGCTTGGATTATAGGGTTTCAATGCTCGAAATAGGTCATCATGGCATTTTCACTATAAATTTGGTTTTGCAACATTTCAGAAGTAAAAAAAACCCATTTGAGCCAAAATCATTTTGAACCTCAGGTTCAAATTTCAGAATTTTTCTCGCTATATTTTCGGAAATATGATCTGAGGAAGTTAGGGTTTTTGTAGACTCCCGAATTACATTCCAAACAGATGACCCTGGGATAATCGTCATAAATTTCTCTCAGAGAATCAGATTGAAATTTCCTAAGAATTTACAGAAGGATGACAAATTGTAGTTTTACGTGTATCTTTTTCATCTCCAAAGGTCGAAACAATGACACACGACACATCGTACAAGTTCGCTCTACTGAAAATTTATATAATTAGGTCATCTTGGGAGATTGGACATAATTCTATCTTGGAGAATCCAATTTTTATAAGACTGGTGGCATTGGAAAGAGGACACAAACGGCCACTGCAGGAAGCCATTCTAGACCTTGGAGATCTTCAATTATGGAGATACAATAGATTCAATATCGAGCTTCTACAAAGTGAAAAAAGGTGTGTAGTCTTTTTAAAATTCTACATAAGTTTGGGTTGAACAATTTGTTTGAAGTTCAAAGGGAATAGTGAAGCATAATTATCATTAATTGATGCCCCAAAGAAATAAAATGGAAACACCTAGCAAGAAAACTAAAAGATCTAGCATGATTTAGGAAGAATAGGAAGAAATGCAAGATTATATATCAAAATTATGAGACCAAGTGCAGCAAATTTTACTCTCACAAAAGGTAACAAAAGCTAAGATTGATGGTTAAAAGAAAGATGTGGAAGCTAAGATGAATGTCGTGGAAGATAATATGAATGGCACGCAAGTTAAGATGGATAGCATGGACACTAAGATGGGCAGTATAGAAGAAAAACTAAAAGGCAACATGGAAGATTTAAAGATAGATTTGACTAAGTTGTTACAAGAAATGCTTACTAATGGTGAAAGGGTAGTAAAGGAAACTCATGATGAGAGCAAAAATGTTAATCATGATTTCATAGACTCTAATGTTGGATTGAAGACCCACCATGTTCCAAAGATCGATACGAGGAAGTTTGATGGCAAGGATCCCATAACATGGATACTATAGATGGAGGAATATTTAGATCTCCATAATGTGCAAAACACACAAAAGGTGCCCATTGCAACTTTATATTTGGAACCAAATCAGTTTGTATGGTATCGATGGATTTTATCTCATAAACAAATTGTCACTTGGGCAATTGTGACAGAAGAAATGATAACACATTATGAGGACAAAAAGCAACACTTTTTTTAGTGAATTATAAACCTCAAACAAAAGGGTTCAATTATGGAGCACATTGAGAAATTCCCAAAATTTAATATAAGGGTAAAAGATATTCTAGAGGAGCATAGGATTGATGTGTTCATAGGGACTTTAAAGGATAACATCCAACATGAGGTTCACCTTTGGGAACCTGACTCATTGGAGAAGGCATTCGGGTTGGAAAGAAAACTAGAAAGCAAAATTAAGGCAACAAGGAAGCCTACCACTCACAACTATAAGGATGGAAGTTTTGTTTCCCCTAGACTTCCACAACCTACAAGGTTGACACCCCAACAATTGTAAGAAAAAATAGAAAAAGGGCTTTGTTATAGTTGTGATAGAAAATACATTAAAGGCCATAAGTGTGCTGAGAAGAAATTGGCTGACATAGATTATGAAGAGGAGGAAGAAAAGGAATAAGAAATGTCAAAAGAAGAGGATATACACCAGGAACAAACCCTAGAAAAGAAGAAATGAATCTAACCATATCTTGTAATGCATTGACCAGAATTACCACTCCTCAAACCATCAAGATAGAAGGACATATCAAGAAGAAAAAGGTAATAGTGTTGATTGATTCAGGCAGTATCTATAATTTTATTCATTTTAAGATAGCCAAGGAATTTAATTGCTTCTTATATCCAACACCAGAGTGTCAAGTGAAGGTTGCAAGTGGAGGAACTATTAGCACTTCGAATTAACTTCAAGGCTGAGAAAAGGCATTTCGAGGTAACCACAGACCAAGCTTTTGATCTGGCATCTAGCCTTGCCGGACCAGAGAGAGCTCTCTCTTTGCCAACACAATGTGGCTGCAATAAATGAAATCTTAGGCTAGCTATGGAGTGTGGGGATTTTTTTAAAGGGTTTTTGGGTCAAAACAATAAGAGAAAGGATGATTGGGCTATGGAGTCATTGCTAGTTTATGCTGGAAAACTTGGGCAAAGTAAGTGCCATGTTCAGCCAGATAGAAGATTACAAATGTGAGAAATAGGGGAGAAAGCCCGCTGCCCTGTAGGCATTAAACAGAGGATAGATCTGATGTAGCAACTTTAGATGAATGAGAAACACAAGGTTGCTCAACAAAGCATCTAACCAAGGATGAATTCTGCAAAGACAACCACTACATCTAACAACAAAATCATCATGAAAGGAGCATCATAGGGGATGTATTCCTAACATATCTCTTAGATAATGCTATAACAAGGTAGAGAAAACAAAATATATAAGTGAGTTACATGAAAAACATACTGAACAATAACACCATGATGGATCCCAAGTTGAAAGGGCATAAAATTGCTTTATTAAAATGATATTCAAGAAAAATTTACGCAATGCCAAGTAGCCTCTTTGCTGCCAAAATTGAACCCTTACATCTTCAAACTAATCCTATTTATAATATTACATATTAATTATTGATTCCTAAACATAGGAATCAAAATAATTAAATTAGAAAAAAAAAACAAAAACCTAAATATGTCTTTATGCGGTCAAATTACATAAATTAAATTATAACAAAATAACCTAATTAAATCTCAAAAATAAAAATGAACAATTAATTTGCTTCCACAAGTCGAATTGCTAAAGTTTGTTGTGGAACATTGTTGGAAATAGGGATAATTTGGGATGTTGATCAACTCATCCTCCACCTACGCCATATAGATGCCTTGGGTTCCTAAAATATTTGCCATTTTTGAATTGAATATTTATAATATTACCACCTCTCCCTAAAAAAATCAATGTTGTTGATCTCATAGCTAAAATACTTGTCATTGATTCCTAGAAAACATGAACGTCCAGAAGAGATGTGAAGCTAGCTCTACGAAGGGCAGCATCAGTGTGGTCAGCTTCTCTTATCACATAATCGAGATAATTCTGCTCTAAAACACGTTCTCCTACTCTATCACGGTGTAAATTTTGAAGTCCTGGAATTACCCCATAATAATCAATATCAGATAACAACCAATTCCTCACAGGTAATGGATCAACAGGAGACAGAGCCTGCCTATGATACGTAGAAGCATATGAATCTGATGTTTTCAAAGCATAAGCATCAAGCAATGGTGCACACTGAGGCAACGTTGTGTTAGGTCAATATAATGGAGCTTGGGGAACCTGATCAACAAATGGTACACATCTTGCTACCCCAACAATCACGAGCAAGTTTCCCAGGCCGTCTGCGAGAGTTTGAGGACAACGCGAATTCTGAAAAGGTGTCAGTCGAAGCAGCTGGGACATCCTTTAACTTGTTCTGTATTTAATTATGAAGTCATACAAAAGAGACACATTCCATTCGTAACCTTCTCAACAAGCTCCTTGTGTCCCTGAGGCAACCCAAAAACACGATAACGGAAACCTGTCGACTACGACTCTTTCTTGCAAAAGCGCCTTCAATGATTCCAAGAATTCCACCCCATGGAAAGTATCCTACCCAATTCATTGTCCAACAGACTTCTTGGATTAGAGCCACTATGAGTGAAAGAGCAATGCAAGGCCAATTGATCACCTACAAATCTTTGTTTTTTAGAATGGCCCTACGCGTAGAGCCAAAGGGCTATGCACAACGCCATAGTCCAGAAGCACAGCGCCACAACCAGGAGCGTAGCGCCACACTCCAGACTAGCTAGGTTTCTGATTTTTTTGACTTGATTTCAATTTTTTGACTTGTGTGTGTTTGTGGATGTAGGGGTGCTGAGCTGCGCCTTTGTCTATTAGCGGGCTTGTAGTTCAAGGAAGAAAAACTACTTCCAGATCCTTGCACTGTTCAGGAGTTAAAGAATCTGGGAACTCTACAGAGAAATGAATGTATAGATTACCCTTCATGAATGGATTCTAGTAAACATTAATTCCTTCATCATTAATAGCCTTGAACTGACCTAGCTTAACAACTTCACCGGGACTAGATTTAATAAGCAGTTTCCGACCATCGATATGGGTCAATATAAATTGAAAACCACATAATGCCTCTATGAATGATAAAGTATGCTCAATGAAAAGATCGTCTCCCTTTCTCTTGA
The DNA here is from genome assembly GCA_000404065.3 of Pinus taeda. Lineage (NCBI taxonomy): Eukaryota > Viridiplantae > Streptophyta > Pinopsida > Pinales > Pinaceae > Pinus > Pinus taeda. The sequence goes on along the minus strand of APFE030502663.1, from coordinate 60,242 downwards.
ATTTTGGATGCTCCCTTTATTTAACTACAAGTACAATGTCACCAATAACTGTGTTGGGCGCTTCATATGCTTCCCCTTGGAAAGTGATCCTCTGACCATTTTGCATTCCCTTCTCAACTATGATCTCGAGCATTTTCTTATCAGGTAAGGATTTTTCACCCTTGCATTATGGACACAGAACATTTCAAGATGGTGACAAATTCTTTAATATCCAATTGTAAAGGTCCTCCAATGATACTTTCAAGGGGTGAACAACCTCTTCACCTCTCCTTTGCCTCAGGGTTAGCCTGCTGCTGCCACCTCCAAAAGGATTTTCACTGAAGAGTGACTAGAATATGTCAAATGGATCATGACCGCCGCCACAACCCTTTCCTTATTGCTACCAGCACATACTAAAGGGCATCTTGATGGAGATCCATCCTAAATTGGTCATTTAAAGCCTCAGAAAGAAAATAGAAGAATTATTAGGCTTTGAAAATCCATTTTCATGCACAATAATAGTAATATTATGGAAACAATCAATATATTCAAGCACCGCATGCATGCTTTGTGGTACAACTAACATACCAAAAAAAATGATCCATTGCCACTGAGAGGAATTCCATCTCGTTCCACTACAATTCCAATGGAAATATCTTGAGCATAGTCTTTTGATATAAGTTCACCTTTTCTTGGAACATCAAAACAATACATGGTAGCATAGTGATTGACACCAATGAAGTCCAATGATGCTTGTAACTTTTGAGCCTATTCTTTTGTAAATGAAGGTAACCAAGAACCCACTATATTCCTTATGCTCCCTGGATAGTCTCCAGAAACAAATGAGTCTAAAATCCAGCTCACCATAAAATCATTTTCTCTTTGAGTAGCAACCACATTTGTGGATTTGTTAGTAAGAGGTATATTTACTAAAATTATTAATCCAATCCATCCCTTCTGCTTTGCTTGATAGGATTTCCTGTATAGCTCCACAGTAGCTATATGTGATAGCAAAACATGGTGACCAAAAATATAGGGCTCAACAGTTGAGTTTCTAGCAGTATAATTTTCAAATGGTTGGGAGCATTGTTTAGGTGGGAAAAAGCCTTGATCATATCATGCAGTGGCAAATATATTGGGCTCATTTAAAGTGGACCAATATTTTACTCGATCAACAAACTCTCTGAAACACACATCTGCATAACCTTTAAAATCCTCCACAATTTGTGGATTTAAGAAACCTCCATAGGAATCTTCCAGAGCTTGGGGCATATCAAAGTGGTACAATGTAACATGTGGTTGAATGCCTTGGGACAAAAGCTCATTTATGAGGTTATTATAGTACTCAACGCCCTTTGGATTGATGGGTCCTTCACCATCAGGAATAAGCCTGGGCCATGAGATTGAGAATCTATAGGAATCTACTCCCATTGTAGGCATTAGATCAATATCCTCCTTGTAATGATGGTATTGATCAACAACTACATATCCATTACTTCCATCTAGAGTATTCCCTTCCCTGTGAGTGAAAGTGTCAAAGATGCTTTGCTTTCAAATATCTTCTGATGTAGCTTCTTCATATGGTTGTTCTATTTTCCCAGGTGTAAGTGTTGCGCGTAGGGCCGCACTCCAGATTATGTTGCTAAAAAAAAGCTATTATGCTGAAGCATTTTAAGTAGGAAAATAGACACAGGATGATGAATTGAAAATCTTGGAAGAGATGTAAGTAAGGATGACAAAAAACACTGAATGAACATCTATAAATCTTCAAGTAATTCCTCTCTAGAACCATGAGACCAGCAACTTTATACCTTTCACCAGCAATTTCACTGTTAGTAATGCACAACGCCCTCTGCACAGGATATCTCTTTCAACCAAAGAAGAGAAACGAGCTGACCATATTTTGAGATGAGGATTAGTAGCACGACAATAGACCTCATGTGCTATGTTCTCTCCTTCTTTATCATAATCCAGCCACAATACCAGCCACTGACATCTCTTAGCTTCTTCTGGATCATTCAATACATGAACTGCTGCATGGGAGATCTTTGAATCAACCATTCATTCGGTCATATCTTCTAATTTGGGAGCCGGTTTTTGGAGTGTGATATACCATTGGAAATATCTTTCTGAACTGTTTCTGATGGAGATCCTTGTGACATGTTTTGCACTAAATATCACGTGCAAAAAATCTAACAAAACCAAACATAGTAAGAGCTCATGTTGATCCCTGATGACAGGCTGTGAAGATTGGAACTAACATCTACCTTATTCAGGATGGCAGCTCCTTGGAGGTGTCAAGAACAATATAGACCAAGTGCCTCATCCATTGGGAAATACAGTCAAACAACTGCAAACCCAAAACAACTTATACAAACCAAAAAAAACACACATACTGCAACTTGTACATTAGGAAACTAAAACAAATGTTGAAAACTGAAATGCTGCTTTGGGCAGCTTAATAATACAGAAACCTACTCTACTTTGCAGTGAAATAAACAGACCAAGTGATGTTGTAATGCTAGATCAACTAGTCAAGTAACTGTGACAAGGATGTTGCTTGGAAGTGCTTGAACTAGGATGCAACTGGAAATGCTGATAGTCATCCGTGCACAAACTAAACTTGGCTGTGTGAAAGACAATCTGATTTATCATTCAAACTGAAAAAATAATCCATATATGCGACAATAGGATCAAAGAAACCAAACTCTGTTTGCTGCCCTAACTCCTCAACACAGACCTCCAATTGCAAACTGTCAATGCAAACATCGACAGGCAACCCTATTGTTTCTTATTTTGAGGGAGGGAGAGTTTCCAAGAACTTTTTGGGATCTTGGAATTCATATGATTGGATCTGATCATTTAAATATTGAATCTCCTTCTCAAAATTTTCAACAACTAACTCAAAGAAACCAGTTTTCGCTTTAGGAGGAAACTTCAGGGATCTCAAACATTGAAGCACGGTAATGAAAAATACTTCATCAATTTCAATATCAACTAACTAGTCTCTAACTTCTTTGAAAGCTTCATAATACACAGGGTTTGCTACATACCCTGTCAGTGGTGATTACCATCAACATTCTGAAATCTGGATTCTAGATTTGTTGCCAGTGAAGTCGCTCTGAACTTTGAAGCTTCGAATCTTGAAGAATGGAGTCGTCAGGTAGATGATTTCACCCTTCATATGTGTTTGATTGCTGTCCACCATCAACAATAAGATCTGCAACTTGAACGATATTTCCTGGAGAAGATCTGTCACCTTGTCCCCAGCAATGGCGCCAATATGTTAGCAGTCAAAATTAACTTCAAGGCTGAGAAAAGGCAATTCCAAGGTAACCACAGACCAAGCTTTTGATCTGTCATCTAGTCCTGCTAGACCAAAGAGTGCTCTCTCTTTGCCAACACAACGTGGCTGTAATAAATGAGATCTTAGGCTAGCTATGGAGTGCAGGGATTTTTTTAAAGGGGTTTTGGGTCGAAACAACAAGAGAAATGAATATTGGGCTATGGAGTTGATGCTAGTTTCTGCCGATAAACTTGGGGCAAAGTAAGTGCCATGTTCAGCCAGATAGAAGATTACAAATGTGAGAGGAATAGGGGAGAAATGTTGCTGCCCTACAGGCATCAAACATAGGATAGATCTGCTATAGCAGCTTTACATGAATGAGAAACACATAGTTTCTCAATAGAGCATCTAACTAAGGATGAATTCTGCAAAGACAACCACAACATCTAACAGCAAAATCATCATGAAAGGAGAATCATAGGGGATGTATTCCTAACATATCTCTTAGATAGTGCTGTAACAAGGTAGAGAAAACAAAATATGTAAGTGAGTTACATGAAAAACATACTGAACAATTACACCATAATGGATCCCAGGTTCAAAGGGTAGAAAACTGCTTTATTAAAATGGTATTCAGGAAAAATTTACACAATTCCAAGCAACCTATTTTCTATGAAAATCGAACCCTTACATCTTCAAACTAATCCTATTTATAATATTACATATTAATTATTGATTCGTAAACATAGTAATCAAAATAATTAAAATAGAAAAAACATACAAAAACCTAAATATGTCTTTATGCGGTCAAATTACATAAATTAAATTATAACAAAATAACCTAATTAAATCTCAAAAATAAAAAGGAACAATTAATTTTCTGCCACAAGTCAAATTGCTAAAGTATGTTGCGGAACATCATTGGAAATCAGGGATAATCTGGGATGTTGATCAACTCATCCTCCACCTGCACCTGTAGATGCCTTGGGTTCCTGAAATATTTGCCATTTGTTCACTGAATATTTAGAATACTACCACCTCTCCTTCAAAAACTCAATTTCGTTGATCTCATAGCCAAAATACTTGTCATCGATTCCTAGAAAACATGAACGTCTAGGAGGAGATGTGAAGTCAGCTCTATGAAGGGCAACATCAACATGGTCAGCTTCTGTTAGCACATAATTGAGATAATTCTGCTCTAAAACACGTTCTCCTCCTCTCTTATGGTGTAAATTTTGAAGCCCTAGATTTACCCAACGATAATCAATATCAGATAACAACCCATTCCTCATAGGAAATGGATTAGCAGGAGGCAGAGCCTGCCTCTAATACACAGAAGCATATGAATCTGATGTTTGCAAAGTATAAGCATCAAGAAATGGCACACTCGGAGGCAACACTGTGTCAGGTCAATATAATGGAGCTTGGGGAACCTGATCAAAAAATGGCACACATCTTGCTGCCCCAACAATCAAAAACATGTTTCCCACGCCATCCACGAGAGTTTAAGGATCACGAGAATTCTGAAAAGGTGCCAGTTGAAACAGCTGGGACATCCTTTAACCTGTTCTGCGTTCAATTATGAAGTCATACAAAAGAGCCACATTCCATTCATAACCTTCTCAACAAGCTCCTTGTGTTCCTGAGGGAACCCAAAAACACGATAATGGAAACCTGTTGACAACGACTCTTGCTTTCAAAAGCGCCTTCAATGGTTCCAAGAATTCCATTGCATGGGAGGCTTCCCACCCAATTCATTGTCCAACAGACTTCTTTGATTAGAGCCAGTGTGAGAGAAAGAGCAATGTGAGGTCAGGTGGGCACCTACAGATCTTTGTTTTTTAGAATGGCCCTACGTGTAGCACCAAAGGGCTATGCATAGCGCCACAGCTAGGAGCGCAGTGCCACACTCCAGATTGGCTAGGTTTCAATTTTTTTTACTTGATTTCAATGATTTTACTTGTGTGTGTTTGTGGATGCAGGGGCATTGAGCTGGGCCTTTTCTGTTAGCTGGCTCATAGTTCAAGGAAGAAAAAATACTTCCATATCCTTGCACTGTTCAGGAGTTAAAGAATCTAGGAAATCTATAGAGAAATGAATGTACAGATTACCCTTCATGAATGGCCACTGGTAAATAGGCATTCCTTCATCATTAATAGCCTTGAACTAACTTGGCTTAACAACTTCATTGCAACTAGATTTAATAAGCCTTTGTCGACCATCCAGATGGGTCAATATAAACTGAAACCCACACAATGGCTCTGTCAATGAAAATGTATGCTCAACAAAAATATCGTCTCCCTTTCTCTTGAATTTGTAATGCTCCCTTTGTTGAACTAAAAATACAATGTCACCAGTAACTGTGTCGGGTGCTTCATCTGCTTCCCTTTGGAAAGTGATCCTTTGACCATTTTGCATTCCCTTCTCAACTGTGCCCTCGAGCATTTTCTTATCGGGTAAGACATTTTCACCCTTGCATTGTGGGCATAAAACATTTCGAGATGGTGACAACTTCTTTAATATCCAATTGTAAAGGTCCTCCAATGATACTTTCAAGGGGTGAACAACCTCTTCACCTCTCCTTTTCCTTGGGGTTCCCTTGCTGCTACCACCTCCAAAAGGATTTCCACTGAAGAACGACTGGAATATGTCAAATGGATCATGACTGCCGCCACCACTCTTTCCTTGTTGCTGCCGGCACATACTGAAGGACATCTTGATGGAGATCCATCCTGAATTGGTCATTCAAAGCCTTAGAAAGGGGAATAGAAGAATTATTAGGTTCTGAAAATCCATTTTCATGCACAATAATAGGAATATTATGGGAACAATCCTCAATATATTCAAGCACTACCTACATGCTTTGTGGTACAACTGGCATACCAAAAAAAAATGATCCATTGCCACTGAGGAGAATTCCATCTCATTCCACTACAATTCCAATGGAAATATCTTGAGCATAGTCTTTTGATATAAGTTCACCTTTTCTTGGAACATCACAACAATACATGGTAACATAGTGATTGACACCAATGAAGTCCAATGACCCTTGTAACTTTTGAGCCCGTTCTTTTGTAAGTGAACGTAACTGAGAGCCCATTATATTCCTCATGCTCCCTGGATAGTCTCTAGAAAGAAATGAGTCTAAAAGCCAACTCACCATAAAATCATTTTCTCTTTGAGTAGCAGCCACATCTGTGGATTTATTAGTAAGAGGTATATTTACTAAAATTATTAATCCAATTCATCACTTTTTCTTTGCCTAATAGGTTTTCCTGTACAGCTCCATAGCAACTATATGTGATAGCAAATCATGGTGACCAACAATATAAGGCTCAACAGTTGAGTTTCCAGTAGTACAATTTCCAAATGGTTGGGAGCATCGTTGAGGTGGGAAAAAGCCTTGATCATATCCTGTAGTGGCAAACATATTGGGCTAATTGAAAGTGGACCAATATTTTACTCAATCACCAAACTCTCTAAAACAGACATCTGCATAACCTTTAAAATACTCCACAATTTGTGGGTTTAAGAAACCTCCATAGGAATCTTCTAGAGCTTGGGGTAGATCAAATTGGTACAATGTAACATGTGGTTAAATGCCATCGGACAAAAGCTCATTTATGAGGTTATTATAGCACTCAATGCGCTTTGGATTGATGGGCCCTTCACCATCAAGAATAAGCCTCGGCCATGAGATTGAAAATTTTTAGGCATATACTGCCATCACAGACATTAGATCAATATCCTCCTTGTAACGATGGTATTGATCAATAGCTACATCTCCATTACTTCGATCTAGAGTAGTCCCTTCCCTGTGAGTGAAAGTGTCAAAGATGCTTGGTTTTCGACCATCTTCTATTGCAGCTCCTTCATACGGTTGTTTTGTTTGTTTCCCAGGTGTAAGCGTTGCGTGTAGGGCCGCACTCTAGATCATGTTGCTAAAAGAAAATCTATTTTGCTAAAGCATTTTAGGTATGAAAATAAACACAAGCTGATGAATTGAAAATCTTGGAAGAGATGTACGTAAGGATGACAACAAATACTGAATGAAAATCTATAAATCTTCAAGTAATTCCTCTCTAGAACCATGAGACCAACAACTGTATACCTTTCACCAGCAATTTCACTGTTAGCAATGCACAACGCCCTCTACACATGATATCTCTTTCAACCAAAGCAGAGAAATGAGCTCGCCATACGTTGAGATGAGGATTAGCAGCATGAAAATAGATCTCAAGTGCTATGTTCTCTCCTTCGCTATCACAATCCAACCAAAAGACTAGCCACTAACATCTCTTAGCTTCTTCTGGATCATTGAATACCTGAACTGCTGCATGGGAGATCTTTGAATCAACCATTCATTCGGTCATATATTCTGATCCAGGAGCTGATTTTTGGAGTGTGATATACCTTTGGAAATATATTTCCAAGATGTTTTCGATGGACATGCTTATGACATGTTTTGCACTGAATATCATGTGCAAAACATCTAAAAAAACCAAACATAGTAAGAGCTCATGTTGATCCCTGATGACAAGCTGTGAAGGTTAGAACTAACAGGAACCATAAATTTATCTGGAAAGTGCCATAATATCAAGCTATCCATGGGAGAATATGTATTGAATAGCCCAATTATTTCCATTATAATGGGCGGTGTTGATGTTGTACTAGGAGTCTAATGGCTACAATCCTTGGGTATAATAGCTTTTAATTTTCAAGAACTTTTCATGGAATTTTATTTGAAAGGAAAGGAAGTTGAATTAAGAGGCATTGCACGGAAACCATGAAAGATAATCAACAGTAATGGAATGAAAAAACTTCTAAAGAAATAACAACAAGGCGTAATTGCACAATTATGTTTTCTATAGGTTCCCACATTGAAATCATCTATTTCTACAGATCTCCAAAAAGTCTTGGAGAATCATTCCAAGGTATTTGCGACTCCTAAAGGTCTTCCACCTATTCGTGATCATGATCGTGCTATTCATATGATCTAGGAAGTGTTCCTCCAATCATTAGGCCTTACATATATCCCTATGCCCAAAAGAGTGAAATTGAACATATGGTTGCAGAAATGCTAGAGGCTAGTATAATTCAACCTAGTCAAATTTCTTTCTCTGCTTTAGTAGTGTTGGTGGACAAGAAGGATGGATCATCGAAAATGTGTCCAAATTATAGGGAGCTCAACAAGCTCACCATTAAAGATAAATTTCCCATTCTGTCATTGATGAACTATTGGATGAATTGCATGGATCAATTTTCTTCACCAAGTTGGATCTTCATTCAGGATATCATCAAATTAGAATGAAGACTTGTTACACATCATTTTGTCATCATCCCTATACTCCCCATTCCATGATCCTGTAGGACCTCTATAGTGAACCCTACATGCTATCCTTCCATGAAGAAACTCCCAGTGTGTCCCCCTTCATGAGCAGAACAATTCCCTTTTGTATCATTTCTCAGAAATCTTCTGTTTTTCCCAGTTTACAAGACCGAAGCTAATGATCAGTGTCCTGCTCACGCCGATATGTAGTGATTAACACTATCCCTAGTGCCAACCAGAGCAACTGAGCCTTGTTCTAGTTGCACTGATCCTCTTTTGGAAAGTTTTTTAAATAAGGAGCCAAAGGTTCCAGCTCTAGATGCTTCGTAACGGAAGTCTGGTAAATGGTTGAGCCAGATGGAGTCAAGGATGTCAGTTTGAGCTCCTTTCCCATATAAGGATGGAACTACCTCAAGAGATAAGACCTTCTCCCATGAGAAGAGGAACCATCCCCCATCCATTCATGCTATATAAACCTCCATTTTTCCCAAGCACAAGCTAGTATTAATGTTGGTGTGCTAGTGCTAATTAAGTTTGGAGTAAACAACAGGCTATTCATAGTTGTAGCTCGCTAGTTATGTGTTAGAAAGAAGTGTGAATTTAATTTAGTGTGAAGCCTAAATGGAAGAGCCTTAAAACTATCATTATTGAGGACATCATGGAAAGCTAATGGAAGTGTGTGGGAACCTAGATTTGTCCGAGGAGAACAACAACGTCAAGGCAATGGTTGTAATCTATTCTTGATTTAATATATATGCAACTATTGATTGATTTCCTACATAATGTGTAATCTCACATATTTATGGCTTAATGTTTCTTGACTTGTTAAGTAGGTTTGAATCACAATTTGTCTATTATCACGGTTGTTGTTTGTTGTTGTTTACTTGCTTCAGGTGTTCAAAGAAGGAAATGGGAGATAGCTTGAGCGAGCAAGCAATGTCATCACCAAACAGGATAAGCGTAATAAGAGGTAGGCCCCCTTAATTGGTTCTAACCCAAGGAAATATTCCATAGAATGTCTTGTTAGTGGCTAGACCCACTATCGGGCTAGAGGAATTTTTTGTATCCGCACTTATAATTTTACTTAACCACAAATTAGCGACTCTGCTGGGGAACCAATCCTTCTATTTGTTTTCTTGGAATTTCATTGTTCTGTGTGAACTTTTCTAGTTTCACCATTTCCCTTTAGTTCTGTTTGCTTTCCTTTGCTTACTACTCTGGGTTTGAAAGTAGCAAGTCTTGTCCCAACTTTTGAAAATTTTTATTTTTTTATTTGCATCCTCGTTTAATGCACTTAATTCGCTGACAGTCATGTTGATCAGCGTGATATGCTGAGAAACAATCGCGTTGACCCCCTTATGGCACCAATGCCTATAAGTGAAGATTAGGGTTCACCCGAGATCTTGGCCAGTGTGTTTTTCTCTTATGATTTTTATCCTATAAGTTGTTTACACCGTCTTCTCCCTAACTAGAAAACTACTCTTCATTTGGTTTGTTTTCTTGTTGATTTTCCATCTTTTCACTTGATTTATTGGGTCATTGGATGGTTAGTGGAACTAGGGAATCTATATTGTCATCCATTCAACTAATTGTGAACTCAGTGAGTCAAGTTGTTGGTGCATTTACTCCTTGCATTGTCATTTATGGTATTTTCACGACTTTTACCTCCATTACACAAGTTTGAAAAGTTTTCGTTTTCTTGTCTAAACATCTCTTTTTTGGCATAGATTACATTGCTTGTCTTACTTTCGGTTAATTCATTATGTCATTAGTTTGAAAGAGATTCTCTTTTCGTGTTTTTCATTTGCTTGAGAAACGATTGTCTCGAAAATTTTTCATTGAAGTGTTTCATGAGAAATTCATTTTGTCATTTCATGAAAAGTATAAAATTCTAGCTTGCTACATCAATATGTTATGCTAGTTAGCATCATTGAAGACTAGGATTGCATTGGCATTTAAAAACAAAAGGAATTCTCTTTGATTTTGAAAGGACTATTCAAGTGTACTTGTTAGGAAATTAGGAATTGGAATGTATTTTTCATTAGTTTATTTTCTCGAAAAGTGAAGTAGTGAAAAACCATTTTGCTTTTGGTTGCTTGTTTTTTTGCATTTGATTATGTTTTCTACTCTCTCTAGTGTAGACAATTCATCGAATTGAAAGGGTCTTATCTCATTTAGCTGCATTTAGGGATTTTCTAGTCACATCGCTAAGGCCTGAAAATCGAGACATAATTCAAGATAAAATTTAAAATGAACTCAATTAACCTAAGGCACATTTGAAACCTAACGATCACATATAGAAGTTCTAGGCTAGAGATGTGTTTTAGCGTCTTTAAACCTAGCAGCTGTCGTTAGCTTCGACACTAAACAGTGCTAGTATGGATTAGTGCTCCCCATACCATCGAGTATATAACAAGAGAAACCTCTAGGCTGCAATCCTTTATCCATAGGAAGTTGAGTCTACTGCCTTGAAAACGTGATACACCGAACACAACATTCGGGGAGATTTCCTGCCCATACTTCTCGGTTTGCCTTTTGCAGTTCAAGGTTTCTTGGTAATCCTTTTTACCTAGATCATCCAGAGTGGTCATTTGATCTTTTTGACTCATTAAACTTAAACATTCATTTGAGTTCTTGTCCTTTTGAGTTCGTTTGCAATTGAAAGTGATAAAGTAATCTTTGTTTCTTTCTTGACTGTTTATTTATGCGTCTTAAGAAATTGATTGCCGACGATCTTATAACGTCCTGTTAGTTTTTTCTATACCAAATCGTGAGTTTTACCTAAAGAACATTTTAAAGCCTTGAAATTTATATCTCTTTTCCTATTAACTAAGACAAGGTCATCGTGGCTTAACCATCTAGTTCACCTATTTCCTCTTCCTCTCCTCCATTTGGAAGATCATCTGAGGAGCCTTTTCTTGAATTACCAGAGTCACTTGAGGACCAAGGTGTTGAACTCAGAATTATTTTGAGCATTCAACTTTTATCATGTCATCCTCCACCCACTTCAGATACTGGGTAACCTACTAATATTGGCACGGAATCTCCGGACAATCCCGTCCAGACTCTAGAGAGTTTGCTGACTACTGACAGTCAGCTTGGACTAGTTAAATATCCTACGAATCCTTTGTTCGACCCTGTTGTGATATCACCGCAGTGTCCATACAGTCCATATGATCAGTCGGGTGTTACTTTGGAATTATCCCCTCGTACATCTTCAGTCGTTCATCGTCATTTGTTCCTAGCTATGGAACCTAAAGGCGATTCTCCAATTACCTCTCCTGTTCAATTGGAATTTTCTACACCACACACTGTTAAAGAGGAAGAACATCGATTTCCTCCTGAAGGTTTCCCCTATACAGGGAGCATTCCCATTAGTGTGTATCAATATTTTCTGCCTAATTATGTGACTTTAGCACAATTGGTCTTAGGTACACCTAGTGCCTCATCACTTTATCATAACCCAGTTTGGGCAGCTGGCGCCATACCTACTACAGGTTTATTCATTGCAAACTTGACCTCCCAACAGGTCGTTACCTCAGACCCATTGCAACCCACCATTCCAAACCCTCTTGTCTCATCCATCCTAGCCACCCATTTGGTTCAACTGATGGTCTCGAAGAATGTTCCTGTCAGTTCTTCGATCCCCCCAGTAAGTGGACAAGTTGTGCCATCACCTGGGGGGAAGAATCAGAGAGTTTCTATGGTGTCAAGCACCACCAATGTGAGTAGTTCACAGGCTCACATGGTTGGCATGAACCAACCTTCTTCTGGCATTATCCAAAACCCTGCTCATCCTGCTAGATCAAGCAATGTCTAGTACCAACAGGTTCAAAATCCTGTTGGTCCATCTGGGTCAAGCAATTTCCAGCATCAGCAACCTTATGAGGCTCAGGTTCATTATCAAAGTCCTTACATTCCATATGGTTCTCAAGGAATGGTCAACCTACCTTATGTCCTTCGGTCTGTGTAGTACGTTCAGCCTGACCCATCCACGTTTTAGGGTGGCTATGTCCATATTCAGTTTGGAAATTTTCTGGGAACTTTTCAAGTACCCTTGCAACAACAAGGGCAACCTCTGCAGCAACAAGGGAAACCTTTTTTGCAACAAGGGCCATCCACACAACAGTAAGGGCAGATGATACCATAGCAAGGACCACTAGAGCAAGCGCAGGGGCAACCCTCACAATAGTTGCAGCAAACCATGTAGCAACATATGTAATACGCTCCACAAACCTCCCAACCTATGTCTTCGTAGGGCCAACCTCTGCAACCACAGGGACAACCTTTGCATCCACAAGGTCAATCCTTATAGAAGCAAGGCCAACTCGAGCAAAAACAACCCTTATATACATATCAGCAGGGTCAACCCTTGCAAGGACAAGGCCAAGGTCAAGTCCTATAGCAGCAAGCCCAAAATCCTAATGTCCTAGGGCAATAGGCCCAGTATCCTTTTATCCAAGGGTAGCAGGTCCGAAATCCCTGTGTTCAAGGGAAATAAGTGTACAATCCTTATGTCCAAGTAAAACAGGTTCAAAATCCTCTTGTTTAGGGGCAATACGTTCAAAACCCTTATGTTCAGGGACAATAGGTGAAATATCCATATATCCAAGGTCAACATGCTCAACAACCTCTTAACCCGTATGTTTCTTATCAACAACCTATGATCAAACAATTCCAAGGTGTTCAATGTCAAAATCCTCCCTATGGCCAAGGTAACCTAAAGTGGGGGCAGAATCAAATTCCATATGGCCAAAACCCTCCACTATGGGGCCAAAATCCTTAATAGGAGGGATGAGCTCCTCCGGTTTGACCCGCTTATCAACTTCCAATTCCTTTTAATACTCAATTGTCGTTCTTGGCCATGCTAGAGTTGCCATATGTGTCTCGGCTCACGAATGATCCAATTCTTCATTCGCCATACTAGCCTCTGGTTCCATCCAAGATCCCGAGTGATTGTCCTAAGTTTGATAGGAAAGAAAAAGAAGATCTTCAAGCCCATGTGATGACATATCACCTTTGGTGCTCTTCAAATTCCTACATTGATGATTCTATTCATCTTTGCCTTTTTCAACGAACCCTTATAGTGTTGGGTTGTGTTATATTCTTTCCACGACTAACCGACGTAGTGAATTGTGGGGTTAGAGGGGGGCAGGTAGCCCCCCTCTACGGGGTCCAGGGCAGCGCCCTGGGAAAATTTTTTTTGGACCCTATATTAGGTTGGGTGAACCTACCTATGGTTTTCGGTCCATGGTTTTGGACGTGATGGTTTTCGGTCCATGGTAT
>APFE030502663.1:0-34990 GCA_000404065.3 Pinus taeda | reverse complement strand
CGGGGGCAGCGCCCCGGGAACTTTTTTTTGGACCCTATATTATGTTGGGCGAACCTACCTATGGTTTTCGGTCCATGGTATTGGATGCTTCGGCATGTATAAATATGTATAGTAACATTGAAAGGAACATAATGAAAAATCAAGCTGCTAGTCCCAGTTTTGGGATCCAGGGGAAAATCTCTGTGCATATGTGTTTTATGTGTTATGTTCTCACATTGTTTATTTTCTTTGTTTTAGAATTCGTATGCAGGTAATTTATGTACAGGGTTAAAAACTACACATAGGTGCTGCAGCCAAGTGGTACATTGAGCTTCCTTCAAGTATTTACCATGACTTCAACTCTTTAGCCATGGCCTTTCTCATGCATTTCTAGTTGCCCGTTCATTATGAAACTCGCACCTATTTTCTCACATCGCTTAAGCAAGATACTGCGACACATATCTCCAATCACATCCATGAATGGAGACGTAGATGTCACCTAATCTTCTACTCGGACAGAGATGGACCCATGCTATGCATGTTTAGCCTCCTCCCTATTCCACGTGATTCTTTTTCCCCATCAAGGGAATATCATCACAGTCGAATAACTATCGTTCTTTGCCTCTTCCTCCTCAGATGGTAATGTTCCATATGTTAAGCACATTGGTGCTCTTTATGAGAGTGTGGGGGCAGGTCTTTTTAAATATTCTGCTTTGATGGGAATATTTCTGCTCCCACCTCCTCATGTTGCCTCTGTTAACATGATCTCGTTCAAATATGATTCTTGGGTCATACCTTCACCAAATCTTGTTGATACTTGGGGTGAGGTTATGCCACTTAGTATTGCTGAAATCAATTGTGTGGAAATTGTTTTAGCCTCAAGTTTCGTATCCTCTGATTCTCCTATTTCGATGACTTCTCTCGAAACGTATTCTCAATCCCCATGGCTTGGTGCTTCGAAATATCCTAATCCGTTAGCCAAGACTTTTCTTGTTGACGATAGTATCATGGAAGTAATGTCTCTCGAGGAACCACCTTGGAATGATACTCATCATCATTCCTCCTTCCTACCTCACCTAACGGTCATGTCTACTAATCTCGAGGAGTTCTCTTCTCAGTTTCTTTCCCTCCCACTTCTGGCACTCATCCTAACTCATGAAGTATGGTCAAAAGAAAATTTGGGTAATATTACCTAAATTATGCCAATTGATATTTCTGTGAAGCCTAGTGTCATTGAAAATGTTCATATCGGGGTAACTTGTTCTCTGGATGAGATTAAGATCTATGCTCGTCTCTTTCAAGAATTTTATGATGTGTTTGTGTGGTCATATGAAGAAATGTCTAGAAGTGATCCTAGCATTGTTATGCACGAAATACCAACTCATCTTGATGTGGAGCCCATTTGCCAATGGCTCCACCCAGTGCACCCTAGGAAAGTGGCCACTATCAAGGGTGAAGTTGAAAAAATTCTCAAGGTTGGATTCATTTATCCAATCCCTCTTATAGATTTGGTGTCAAATATTGTACCGGTGACAAAGAAACAAGGAACGTTCCACGTTTGCATTGATTGCCATGATCTAAATTGTGCATGTCTTAAGGATAACTACCCTACTCCCTTCATTGATCATATCATTGATGAATGTGCTGGGAGCGAATTTTTTTCTTTTATGGATGGTTTTTATGGTTACAACTAGATTAACATTACACTAGCCAATCAAGAGAAGATAGATTTTATCTATCTGTGGGGTACTTTCACATACAAAAAGCTCCCTTTTGGTCTCTATTGGCTATGTGGGGCCTAATCTAGGTTCAACAATGAGTTTATCTAAGCAAATCCTGATACTACTGGCCCTTTCAGCAACAGTCCACAGAGCATGGACCGAGGTCTCACCCGAAGTAGTATGGGAGGGTGCTGGAACTAGGTTTCCATACCTTGGGGATGTCTGATATGGGCGATAGGTACACGATTCAACCTTTATGCTTACTAGATTACATGCACCAGCGGGCTCTTTGCGTCTAGTGGCACTGCCTTCATGTAGATCTAGTCGTAGTACGACCAATATTAATTACCCAAGTCTTCCTTAGTTAGGTTCTGTTTGTTAATTACTTAGAATTTTTTCACACATAAACATACATAAAAGTGCACGCATATAGATAAACAGATACCATTAATGCCAAACATCAAAATATGGATCTACGAAATAGATGCACAATATGCCGAATCAATTTAGCTTTATTAATGATCCTTTTCAAGTTCACTTCAATATAGACCTATCTCTACCCTGTGCACTCAGCTACAGGGGTCTATGCACTCAGCTGGAGACTTTAATAGGCCTCTGCACACTTAACTGTAGAGCCTTTACCTACTACTATGACCCAATACCTTCAAATTCACTTGTATACTCTAACCATGCCTTCACATCTATCTATTACTTCCCAAAAACTTAGAATTGTCTTTACACTTAGAGCCTCGCTCTATTTATACAATCCCATGGTCCGCGGACCATGGGTAGGTCGACATACTATAAATTAAATTACGTTATTTTAGGGTGGACAACCCTAGACTCATCCTAGACTCTCGCGCTTCGCGCTCACATTTTGCGGAGTCTTTACAATACTTTGACCAAAACTCGCGCTTTAAGCCCCAAAACCATGTTGTGGGGGGATCTACTGCCCAACAAGCCCCCAACACAATCATCATGACTAGGCCTGAGTCACTATGTGGGTGCAAAAATCTTTGCACAAAGTTCTTCCAACTGTGTCTGGGCTGCGTGAAGGTCCGCAGCGCACTGCTCTGCCATCTGCTAGATTTGCTTTACTCACTCGGCTGAATGCTCATTATCAGGGTCAAATACCTGTTTTAAGTCATGCATCACTTTCATCTGTGTGAGTTTTCCTTCGATGTCGGTCATGATGAGGAAGGCCTCATCAATATAGGGCTAGATGTGTGGTTTAAATACGACCTCTTTTTCCCGCATGGCATCCACTTGTTCCTTCAATACCTTCTCCTATTGTAGCTTCGCAAGCTGCTGGGTCAGAACATACATCTGTGCCTTCCTGTGCAGAATATCATATTGCATTTGAAGCTCCCTTGCCTCTATTTCTAAGTGATGTATGGTGGGGTCCTCCTGTAGGGATGTGAGGACCGTAAAGGATTCTTTCTGTTATCACTCAGGTTGTTCCTTGCCTCTTAGAGGGAATAAAACCGAGGTAACCACTAACCAATCTTTTAGCTACAGGTCCTAGCCTACCTGCAACCAGAGAGGGCTCTCTCTTTGTAATTTAGCTTTGTTTGTTTGTATTTTAGGCTAGTTGACAAGACACAATTTTTGTTTGATGTTTGGGAGATGACATTCAATAGAGCAAGGCAGTATGTTGAGCGAAGTTCATACCATTGGGTTGATGGAGTCCAAGTAAATAAACTTCTAAGCATGGTTTATTTGGTGATGATAATACTACAGAGCAGGATAATTAAACACAGAACAATTTTGAAACTGAAATAAGATGGAATGAAGTCAAAGAATGAAAGGCAGTCAAAAATCTTTCATTCTATTAACAGAGAGAAATTGCATAAACATTATCAGGGAGAATTTAAGAATTCCTTGATGATATTTGGAGTGAAAGAACCAAGGGGACAAGAGCAATTAAGAATTCTTGCCTATGCTAGTCCTATAGAAAACATTAAAAATTACAGGAATTGAACACAGAGTACAGTGAAGTAAATTCTAGGTTATCCTTCTTTCCTGTAACTTAGCACATGATATTTAGATGATAAATAAAGAAAAATATAGTAGCATAAGAGTTAAGAAGACTTATTGATCCATGCATTAACACGAGAATTCTGCAATCTATTCTTTTGCCATCGATTTCCACACTCAGTCAGTTCACCAGCAAAGCATTCTAGCAATTTTATTTTTGAAGAGTTCTCAAAAATATAAAGCGCAAGTCCATAATGATATTCACCAGCCAACAATAATACATCTCTTTAACAAGTACTTATAGCAGTTTACAAAATATCCCATAGGGAAATATCTAGACATAAATTTATCCATCTACTCTAGCAGAAATAATAACTAATGTGGAAAAAATGCGCAGCAATAACTGAGGAAATAAATGCGCTTTACTGGTTGTTGCAGGTGTCCTGTTTGCTATTGACCCATTGACTCTGGTAGTCGGTGGATGACCACTTTGCTGCTGTGCAGTCCTGGGCGTGTTGTCATTTGCCACCTTTGTAGTTTGTTTGAATGCCTTTTAGCGCTAATTTCATCCACTGTCGATTTGAATTTTCGATAACAGAGCCATATTATACAATTTGTTTGTTATGCAGACAATAAATAAGAATGGAATCAAAAATACTTTAGAATCTCAAGCAGGCTTTGCCACCATTCCTCTGTTGGTAGTTGTTGCTTTCTTAATTTGAATAATATTTCATCAGCTTCAGTGTATGTGTTGTAATTCGGCCAAACTGGAAAAAGGTGTGCTATCTCATGCTCAATGTAAAACAAATCTTCCAGTTTATCATATAAACTCTGCCCTGTGGGAGGGACTGCTTCTTCTATGCTACTTGACGATGCTGTAATTTGATTTTGCACATAGGTACTCAGTCTGTTTGCATATTGTTCCTATTTTAGTAGCCTTCCAGTGCTAGTGACCAGGCTGGGTAAACCTTTGCTTTGTAAATTTGAAAGCTTCTATCTAAAGGCATTTACCTCCGTCTGCATTTCTTGGCATTTTCTTTCTATAGTTTGGACAAAATTTCTCATGGTCAGCACCTTCTTGACTCTTACAATAGTCTTTGTCCTATTCTGGATGTTCAGTGCTGCCAGCTGCTCACCAGTACGAGTATTCAAAAAGTGAATCAATTGATTGGCTTGCTCAGGCTTATCTGCCAATAATGTTCTGGCCTTATGAGTTTCATATTGAGCTACTGCCATCAATTCTATTTGGTAAAAAATGGTTTGTATTGCTGTCCATTGATCAGCAATAGCTTGGCCAATTTTATTTCACAAAATTGTTTTTATCTCGGTCAGGGTTCTATGGAGAGTGAGGTCTTTCTCCAAGGCCTTTATCTTGTTTTCTAGGGCCTTTACTTCCCTGGTCTTCTCGGCAACTGTCATCTTTGATTTATCATAACTAGCCTCAATCTTGGCTAGCTTTTCCTTGGTCTCCTTCATTTCTATCATTTGTAATTCCAGAGCCTTAATTTCTTTCATCATGGCCTCCATGCTCAAGCTGGCCTCTTGCAATGCTACTGTTGTAGTTGCTGCTGAAGTTGAGGTACCTGCTACTGAAGTTGAATCTGGGGGAGGTGCTGCTGTAGTGACTGTTGTAGGAGGAGCTGTAATTATTGGAGCTGTTTGGGATGGTTTCGGGGCCAACTCTGGCTGTTTCCCTTGTTGAGCCTCTTCCAATGCTTTCTCTGTGTCCAATAGCCTTTGGTTCATCCTCATAAGCAGGCTAACCACATCCTCTACTTCCTGTTGTTGCGGCACTTTTGTAGTTTGAGGATGTATGGTAACTAGCAGCTTCATTTGTTTTCTCAGAGCTGCTATGTCTTCCTCCTTTTTTCTGATTAAGGCCTGTGTGCCTTTGGGATCTTTGGGATCATGTTCCAACTCTATAATGATCTCTTCCAAGGATTTTATCCTATTATCCTTGGCCAATGATGAGGCTTTTTCCAGCTCTAACTGGGCAGAAGTATTATATAAAGAGTTCTACAATCTATGGGCCATTAGAGCCTTATCTGCTAATGTGGAATAAACCATTTCTCCAGCCTGCTTATGTAACTCAATCTGGTCTATTGGATGTATGTATTTTGCTAGGACCTCCATATTGGTTCTGATGTAGTCTGCAACTGACTGTGGCTGCTGTGTAGTAGGTTTGAAGTGACTGAGAGTCATCTTCCTTGCTTGCATGTCATATGCTGCCATCAATCTTTGTTGATTTGTTGGTGCCATTCTCATCAACTAATTGTAAAGCTGAAACCTTATTGGCTTGTTTCTAGCTTTGATCTCTGTGAATGGTCGTTTGATATCCGAGCCTTTCCTGGTCTATTGTTTGGAGGATGAAACCTCCCCACCTGGTTGTCTCTCTTGCTCCTGCTGAAGGGAGCTAGCTGATGTTTCCAAAACAAGAGGGATCTGCTATTCAGAAGTTCCCTCACCCTTGATATTTCCTATGGTTTCTTCTGTAATTTCCTCCTCGGCATAGGGGTTTAGCCTCTATCTCTTTTCCCCTTGCTAATCTGTGGATGCCCCTGTGGGTGTGCCCTCCATTCTATCCATTTTTTTACCTCTTTCCTCATTGTGAGGAGTTTGCAGCACAGGGATTTCAGGTGCCTTAGTTTGTGTTGAAGGGATTTGTTCTTGACCCTTTTCCTGATTTGGGGATTGCTGCTATTCCATTGTGTTTTTCTGTTCTGAGTGCTCAATGTCCTTGCCTTTCCCTGCAGGTAAAACGGTTTCTTTAGCTGGCTTCCGTGAAGATCTAACAGTTGATGTGCTTGCTCCAATCGGTTGAGGCTGTGTGAAGGTGACCTGTGCAACATAATCCATGTCAATTCTTTTCTCAATTTCTTTCATATCCTTCTCTAATTTTTCTTCTTCAGTAAGCTCTTCATCATCTAATGTGACCTCTACCCATTCTTGTTGATTAGCATATTGTTCAATGTGGGGGATTGGCTTGTGCACATATCCTAAAAGCCTGTGTTTGATTCTTCTAAGGCTTTTGAAATGTTCAGGGTCATATGGTGCCCAGTAGAAGCTTTGTTTCCAAATGAGCTCTTGTCTTAGCATATTATCTGCATCCTTCCATGCTTCTTCCCTTTTGTTGAAAACAAAGGGACCCAGTTGATGTCTTATTTTAAGCTGTGCCTTCTTGTTTTTCCCATGGAAATGAGTCAAGTTTGCATTACTGAACTGCCTGAAATATTCCAAGGCAAAGAGTCTCATGGGGACATATCTTGGCAGCTTATAGGGAGACAACTCACACCCATAAATTCTGATCACTGTGTGGTTTTGGTAGAAGTACCAATCACCAATGCTGTAGCCCTTTGAAAGATGCAAGATTCTTTGCATTTCAGCAGTGAGTCTGGTAGGAGGAGTCATCATTAATAGGCAAGTGGCTGGGTAGATGAACAGGTCAATAAACTCACAATATGTGTATGGAGAATAGTGGACTTCATGGAAAACTAAGGTCCAATAGATGGTAAATGTAGGAGGTGTATTTAAACACTCTTTCTCTCTCCATCATCATGAATTGCTCATGTATTTTTTTTGCTATGAAGGTGGCATAGTCATACATGACAACAGGGAGTTGTCCTGGGGTGAATATGGTTAAGAGCAGAAAAACAGTTTCATCCACAAATTCTCTTGTTTTGCATCCTAGAATGTAGGAAATCATATCTACCATGAGCCTGCCTGTTTAATTAAATGAGACCTCATGATAGGGAGGAGAATGATCGTACTGGCACTGTGGATCCATAAACAACTGAATAACTCTTGATATTTCTACCCTAGAGAGCTTTGCACCATGATCAAGCAGAAGTTTCATTGTAAGGGGAACCAGAGGCTGAGGTGGCTCAAAGTTCAACATTTCATTTATGGATTGAGGAGTGATATAGAACAACACAGACCCATTTGGACTAAGAATTGCTCTTTGAGTGGGGTAATAGTTTGCATGACATAGATGAATGAAGTCGGGCAACACATTGATTGATGGGAGGAAGTAGATTGGCATACTAGATTGCCAAATTCCTAGGATATCAGTGTTATTTCTGTGATTGTTTCTGAATTGGCACACATTTTTGAGGTGAGAATTAAGGCCCATCATATCCTTGATCTGGAAGTCCCTTTCTGCCAAAGGTAACCATTCTAAATCCATGTGTGGAGCATTCAAAGGAGCAATGTTCAGAGCTACTGGAGTCTCCATGTTTTGTACTACTTGTATTGATTGCAATATAGGTGTAAACAACAACAAAAAGTAGAATTTAGGCTCTGAGGCTATTGTCAGAAGTATGAAAATTGATTTTTTTATTTCAAACCAACCTCACTGTATAGAGTTTATGGAAACAACAAATTTGCAACATTTAGAATGGTTTTTTTACATAAATTTGTTGAATTGCAGGCTCTGTGGACAGAATGCCGAGAAAATGGAGTTTGAATTTTGCCCGAAGGGGCGAAAGTTTGCAGAGGGAGATGGAAGCCGAGGGTTTCCCTTTAGAAAACATGTTAACATAGAGGAAGAAGGGTGCTTTACCACTTTAAATCAATGCTTGGGCAACTTTTGGATTTTCTGTGGATGAATATGAACGTAAAGAGTGTTGTAATGGCTCGTTTACAGAGGGAATGAGCTCAAACTTGTAGGCTCATTGTTAATCAATAGCTCAGATGGTGCATGCAGGATGATGAGTGATAGGTAAGAGTACTGTTGGTTGCGAATTACAGGTTCTTTCGGCAATTTAAACAGTGAACTATGAATGGAACAGGGTTTCGGGCAGAAATTGGGTAAATACCTACTTTTGAGGCTGCTGAGGGTACTTAACAGGTACAGGCCGAGCTATGGAGTCGGGCTACGGAGCCGAATTGCAGGTTGATGGAATGTAGATGCTTCGGAGGTGATTTGGTCGTAAGGTGCATGCACGTTCTCCGTAAGCACGACAAACGCAAATATATGAAAATAGTTGTTTTCATGACTTTTTAACAAATTTTGGATTTTTGGCGCTTTTGGCGCTTTTCTTGGATGATGTCATCATGACGTCCTTTTTGTCGTGTAGTGGGTACGGTGGATGATGTGGCATATGACACGGTGGCAGGTGGTGACGTCAGCGGATGACATGGCGTAGGTACAGGGCAGTGACAGGTGACGTGGATGCAAGGTCATGTGGTGACGTAGGCAAAATGGGAGGGTGGTAAGTGGTTTTCATCGAACCGCCTTTGGTACAGGAGCAGTAATTGTCAGAGGTGGCCCAATGCAATCAGAGGGGGACAAGTGTCCTGGTGTATGACGGTGAAACCGCTGACCATCAGGTACTAACGTACCGCTACTGAGGGGCACTCGATATGGATGAGGACTGTCAGATCTGGGGGAGGTGATCCGACGGTGGACGGGAGTGCAATATGATCAAGGCTTATCACAGGAGCGCACATGATAAACTTTTATTTTTGTATAGTTTTGGGCGGGTTTAGACCTTAGGTTATAGGTTTTATATTCCGTCGGGTTATGGTTATTCATTAATCAGATATCAATGAAACCCAAAATGAAATGTATGCACGGAGGGTAATAAGGTATCGTTTGGGAGGGATGGTTTGATATGGTTATTTATTTAACCGGGTGCTAAATAAATCCCAAGGGTTAATGAACGCGGAATGGTTAATATAGAGTCCCAAATGGACTCAATATTTCCCAAACTTTATATTATTTGGCTATAGTTTCCAATGGGTGGGGATATTTAGATTTTTTGGGTTTTTAATATAGTTTTTTGTAGAATAGGGGTGGGAAAATGTTTTTAGGGAGCTATACAATAGGGTTGGATGTTAATATGACTTTTATGAAATGAAAATGAATGGATAAAAGTTAAAGAAATGAAAGAGTATGGAATGACCATTTTTACACAAGAAATGTGGTTTCCTCTATCTGAGTGAACTCAGAGTTTCACTTAGCATTCTTTATAAGACAGATTGAAATGGACTATTGGACAGATCCAAGGTCCTTGAGGGGATGTTAGTGAATGATTTCTGGGGGTATGAAAGGGGGAATTAGCCATGCTTCCACTGTTGTATCACCAAACATCTACCATGGTGCCAATGCCATAAATGAGATGAGTCCTTCTTGACAAGACAAAAGTAATCACAAACTTGCTTCTGCAAACACAACCTACCTACTCAGCCTACTACACCTAACATTTTTTCTTCCTTTGAGTTGGGTGCACTTGAACTGGAAAACCTTGATTGTCTTCTTTGCTTTTGACTGCCCTCCTATCTAAATGTACCCTTATCTCTTCCAAGGGCCCAGATTAAGCAGTTGGGCTTCTTAATTTCTCTACCTATCTACTCATATGCCAAGCTTGAACTGTTTGGATAGATATTCTTTCTCTATTCCACAATAGTAATTCAAACATGGCATGGTCCAACTTGAACTGTTGGGCCACCCATCAAATATAATAAGCAGCAGTACCTCCACATGGTGAACTTGAAAATAAGATAACAGTGACATTTTGATTGGCCAATTTCCTGGTCTTTGGTTTGGGGTTCATTTTCACTATTTTTTCTGACCAATTGATTTTCTTGCCTTTTGATTATTCTTTTAAGGCATACCCTCTTTTCATTCTTTACTTTTCCTTGTCTGTATACAAAATATGGAACCTTTTCAACATGCAAGGATGAACATATTTAGCACTTCCACTGTCAATCATGAAAAATGAAACCTATTGGTATAGGAATCTAACACTTTCGATATTGTTCTACATGTCTGCACTGCCTATCCTATTTCCTCCAACCCCTTTTGGATAGTGTCAGTGCACTGTTCTCGAAATTTTGGGGGCGTGGATGACTGCGCCTTCAATTGGAGTTCAACAATCTGAAGGTTGAGGTCTAGCTAGATCCTCGTTGCTTCCTCCTTTGCCTCACGGAGTCCACTAGCCAATTTGTGAATCTGCACTCTATTGGTAGGTCTGTCACAATTTCTAGCTCTGGGGTGTAGCGACATGCTTCCTCTACTATCTGCTCTATCTGTTGATTTTGCACCAATGCTTCATCGTGTTATAGGCTAAGCTGCTCGATGCTGATTCATTGTTCATTGAGAATTTTCACTGTGCATCCTTCCCTATCATGGAGTTCTACTATCACTCCTTCCTACAGTTGGTATAATATATTCCATGGAAGGGCAGCCAATTTTAGGCTAAGTCCCTTGATCCAGCCTACTGCGGCTCAGTCCTCTGTGCTATCTGCTGTTAGTGCTCCTTCTGGCAGCACGACAATGTTAGCCATTTTGGCCTGCCATAGTTACTTTGTTGCTGATGTACCCGTGCCACTGTAAGTGACTATCATTCCTTCTTGTGGGGGCCGCACCTGAAGTCCCTGTAGTTGCACCCAGAGGGCCTCCAACACATTCTGCTGCTTCGTAATTTCTTCCTGGAGTGCTTCCTTGGTGACCTCACAAACTGTGTAACTGATGTCATATAGGTCACCCTCTATTAGTGTAATAGGTTCTCCATCCAGCTTGGAAGCTTTGGTCTTCTTCCATGGCCCTGTTCATTCTGTACCGTGTGACCATTCCAGTTGTGTATATGTTGTGCCTGGGTTCATGCCTTTTGCTGTGTCATCTGTCCCCTATCCCATGGTCAGGTTCAGGCCTCTTCCTCCTACATCATGGTGGCCCCAGCTGCTACTGATTTTTCGGCGGCCTTGATTTGGTCTATAGTGGCCTTCGCTGCCTTGTGAGAAGCCCTTACCTCCTTGGTGAACTGATCATTCCGCCTCTGTTGTGCCACAAAATTAGCGAAATCCTTTTGTCTTTGTATCGCTACCTCATCATGCGATGCTAGATCCAGGGCACGCCATTTGGGTGGCCATGAGTCGAGCACCGTGAAAACATCATCATCAATTGCAATGAAAGGGAGTTTGGTCCGGTTCTACTTTAGATCCTTCTGTGCCTTGATATACACATTGTGCATATCCGCCTTAAAGTCTACAAGGCTCCTCAGACTATCGTACATCGTGGGGGATATGCACGGCCTTTTTTTTATCCACATCTAGATGCTTACTTCCATGGGTATCCAGAAGATCTTGGTCTTGTGGATTTGGGTCGCATCCTTTGTTGCCCAGAGCGACGCGTATTTTGCTGCCTCTCGGAAGTCCTGGTCAAGAGGAGGAAACTAATTGTCATTAGGCAATTCCCCTGCAACCAACAAGATGGATAAGAGAAACCATGCATAGTGGAAGGTATTACCATGCTCTTGGGCCTCCTTGCAGTTCTTTAGAAACTCCTCGCAGAGGAACTGCAACCAGTTGAACTATACCCCCTCTGCTCATTGTTTGGCCAACGCGATGACTGTTGCTGGTACCTCATTGCCACGACATTTTCTCATCACCTTCCCAGCCAGCAACTAGGTGGCTAAATGCACCCCTTGGTTCTTAATTCTTACTATTACGTACCCCCAATTTCTCTTTCCTAGCTTATACATGGCCTTCATTGCTTATGCGAGGGTCAAGTCGATGTTTTTCCTTGCCATGGCTATGGGGTCATTTTATTTGATTGGAAGTCGATAAATTCAGTGAATTAGATTAGTTGAGATGGGAATCGGCTCTTCGAGCCAGAGATACCCATCATGCACCAGGCACAACAGTTGCCTGATGACAAAAATGGTGATGGGCGTGCAATGGTAGTGGGGTATCCATCGCAGATGGAGTAACCCATCCCTCTCTACACCGCGCAACCATTTCTGCTTCAGTAACCTCTCCGCAGCCAATTGTGGGAACTTCTTGTTGTCTACGAGGTCCCAATATTCAAACTTCATAGTAGGTACTCATCCCAATGGCGGACCTTCAAATCTTATATCATCGAGGAGGAGCGGGGTTTGGAGCGCACTCTTTGTGGCCTGCAGGTCTTTTGGTATCTTGGTTTTCCCCTTTCACCTTAGGAAGAGTGCCTCTTATATTTAGAATGGCTAGATGAAACTCGTCATCTCACTAATTTGGTCATCGAAGCACAAAATAAGAAAGTCAAGTCCCATTTCGATTGGTCAGTGTCCCCTTGCACGTTTTCTTATGGTGATTTGGTTTTACTATTCGATCAAGCTAATGAGAAGCTGGGGGTAGGCAAGTTCGAACCCATGTGGCATGGGCCCTACATTGTTAAATTCATTTTGTAAAAAGGGGCCTATGAGATAATTGATTATGAAGGAAATCATTTGGACAAGCCTTGAAATGGGCTTTATCTCAAACAATAATATACTTAGGTCATCTCGCACGGTTACTTGTGTACTTTAGTGTGTCATTCATTTTTATGCAATTTGGTTTGGTGTGTTATTTTTCAAATAGATTTCATGTTTACTATGTTTTTCCCTACTTTGCAGATGTTTATGACTCCCCACATTGGTTTTGCTGATGGTGCTTGTCATAGTACCCATAATCCATCCTCTGCGGCATCGACCATTATGACCCTCATGGTGAGTTGATTGAATTTAAGGTATTTGTTTAGGTCGCACAACTAATAATATTTCCGAAGACAACACAGTGATCGAATTGTTGTCAGAAGCCATTGCCCTTGACATTCGGGAATTGGTTGTCAACCTGGATTCACAACTTATTTCCCTTCAACTCAACGGGAAATATTTCTAAGAAACCCTCAGATATTGAGAATTTATCTTTGTATTCATCTATTGTAAAGACATTTTGATTACATTACATATCATCATATTCCTAGACGCATGAATACCTTAACAAATGCATTAGCTAATTATGTGTTGGATAGACATTTACGAAACATGCGAAAAGCTAAAAAATCATTTGTACCATAGTAAGCAAGAAAATACAACATATATATATATATGTGTGTGTGTGTCTGTATACATATATACATATATACATATACATATACATATATATATATATCTATTATATATATATATATATATATATATATATATATATATATATATATATATATATATATATATATATATATATAGATATATATATATATAATGTTTGATACATAAAAACCTAAAAAATAGTATGTGTTTTCAAATAACATCGATGGCTCGTGGGCCTCATATATCCGTCGTGCACAGGCCTCAAAAATGTAAATGATGGACCCAGGAATTAATCAACATGGTGATCATGGTAACATGAAGCTGCTTATACAACACGAGTCAACAATTTACAGATCCAGTTCGATAATCCCATTGTATGCCTCTAGTACTGGCGCGTGATGTCTCCCACCCAGACATACTCTGGGATACCATGAGTCAACCCCTCAAGGTTCCTTACGATCTCCTCCTTTTTCTCACTCCCCTCATGATAAGGAGCAATGTCAAATTGGCGAGCGACGTGCTTGGCTATTGGGGACATCCCAGCAAGACACTCTGGTCCAACATCTGCATTGATAAAAAAATTTATAAACTCATGTATATAAAAAACAATAAAAAAATAGAAAAATTAAAAAATTGATCTTTTACCTTTGTCATCGAAATCCTTTCCATCTGGCAACGGCATGTCTGGATCTCCACGAAAGTCGGTACAACTGTATGGCCAGTCCTCCACTATGATTAGTTTTCATTGTAGCCATGAAAAGAAGGTGGGATTGTAGGAAATATGCTCGCCCCCATTGATCCTAGGCATGAAACAACACCAATGAGCCATCTATGGGTCTCGTGGCATCGGCGGATCTACCTCAGTTAGTTGGTACTGGAATAGTGGCAATCGTTCCAAGAGAAAGGTTAGTAGTATAGATCCAAAAAAAATTGCTTCAAATTCCTTGCCTTAGATTTTGTCAGCTGGCATTTTATGTTGATCTTCATGGCTTCCACCCAATTAAAGATCGTTAGTGCTATATAGTTGATAGAATATAGAAATTTCGACTTGTTAGTCTTGTGCACTGCTTGGGACATTGCCACTCTGTTGATAGTGAACAGTAGCACTCTTAGTGTTAGATCTTGCATAGTCGAAATCTCAATCTTGTTGCTCTTGTATTTGAGGGCTTCAGGGCAATGTTGAGCAAGTAGCATGGGTATGCTTTCCCCAATCGGTCATGACCCATATAGGTTCACTGGTTCCCCTCTTCGGGATAGTCCTGTGAGAAATATATGTCTAAAGTTTGCAACTCCAACTCTTGGTCACCAATGATGAATATTTCATCATTTATGTCCCAGAGAATAATCAGGAATCGAAGTAGCTCAGGTTGAGCCTGCATCCCTGGTGTGAGAAAGAACTTGAGGAGCCCACAGTTCCTCAAAGCGTTCATGAAATTTGGATCATTCAGTGCCTGAGTGTCCACATCTTCGTGCTCATGTTCTTTCCAGTCTACCATTTTCGACGATTCTTTCTGGCAAAAACCATGTATTCAAGTCAATAATCATCTTTGGCAAATAAAAATTGGATTCAAATGGTGGTTTTGAGAGGAAAATGGATTTTTGCTTGTTCACAGTGCCGACATGCCTGTTTTAAAAATAGTTGCACTGATGATGTGGTAGGGAATTTTAGTTACCATCGACTGGCACAATTTCGTGCCTCGAATTCACGTCGACCAAGGGAAATTTTTTTATACCAAAACCTCCATTAGAAATCCAAAAAATGGATGAAAATAGGAATAAACAGTATGGAAATGGAGCTTAGGGCTTTGGGTCTTACTTGCAACTAGCGGCTCAACGATTGACGTCCCAGATCTCTTGCAATCTACTCTGGAAAAATTAGGACAAAAGTCGGTGAAAAGTTTTTCACAACAAGGTAAAGTGGTAAATGGTAAAAAATATTTACTTTTCCCTCCTTTTATTCAGCTTTTCATGAAATATTAGGGTTTTTTGTATTTTAACCTATTTTTCCACAAGAATTGGATAATGTACTTTACCCTTTTTGCACAGCAACAAGTGATGGATGTTCGACGATGATGTCGAGTCATGTTTAAGCTCTTTTCTCAACTCGCAAAACTCACATGAAAAGATTGCCGAGTTTTTTTCCTTTTTACTTGTAAAAGAAAATAAAATGGGGGGTTCGCTTTCAAGCTCTTTTCTGACCCTTTAAACACGAAAACATAGTTGAGCCCTTGCTGTTTTGAATTGTTTAAAGGATGTGAAACGTCATGCACCCAGTATACGTTTACCCCTTTTTCGGGCTGGGATGCATTATTCACAAAAAAGGTACTCCTTGACTGAAATGGTCAAGTGGTTCTCTCAAGTATTGTTTTCTACATTTTCGGGCTTGAGAGACACAAATGTACAAAAAGGGACCATGTGGAGTTTTCTTTTCCCTGTCTTTTTCAAACTCTCTAAACATGAAAATGACATCGAGTTACACCTTTGTCGAACTCTTTAAAATACTAAATGACATTGGATTCGTAACTATGATGAACATGAGCTTCTCATTTGTAGGGCTCGTTAAGCTTACTAGGTCAGATTCATCCGAAGGATGAACTTACAGTGCAAACATATGCTATCCCCTTCAAGCTTGCGATTAAAAAAAATTGGGGTACTTGCCAGGAATAGTGGGGGAAATTTGGGAATCTAATCAGTTGTGTTGGCAGCTCACTCTTGAACATGACACTTTCTACTTTGTGTCGGGATGGGTATCCTCCTTTTATCATTGACCTTCTTGGGTTGGTTCGTTCATTTTTGCCTTCCATTTTATCTCTGCCACATCATCACAACCACCGATCCTCTAGATCCAAAAGCTGCCAAACAACTAGTCATGTCACTGATATGTTCAAGAGTTGTCCTTCTGCAGTTACACTTACCCATGATTCTTTGTATCATCCAAAATAATTTTGCATCCCTTTGTCTCATGTCGATGATGTGGGATACATCATGGTCGTCCTTCGACATGGTCGCTTCCTGTCAACTTAAGCTCATTAGCTGGGAAGTTGACCAAGAGACTCCCTTTCGACACCTTAGAGCATGGAATCCCTAATGGAAAGTTCTTTTCACTCGATGACAAGTTCACATCATTGTCTTTCGATCGAGTGATTTCATGGGCGTTCGACTACAGTTCCCATATTCACATTTTGTGAATTGTGTTGATAGTACCTTGAGAACCATTGTCATTATTGGTGGTTTCTCTCATGCTTGTTAACAATTTACATCATCGGCTAGTAATCAAGCAATTTTCTAGCATGTTCGATGTCAACACATCTATTCACATGTTAGAATTTGTACTTTGATCGGGTCATGTTGGAGCGTAAGACCCTGGGCTCAAATTATAAAATTTTAGGTTGTAAGGCGATGTGACATGATTATGTTGATATACATGTCTCTCTCAGATGGATGGCTGTGACCATACCATGAGTTATCATATGTGATCCTTCTCATTATTGGATGGTTGCGACCATACCTTGGTTTTGATATGATCCTCTTTATCAGATGGTTGTGCCCATGCCTGGATCCATTTACATGATCATTCTTCGGATGGCTACATCCATGCCATGATTCATGTATTATTTGACAGAGTTTTTAGTTTTGTATATGTATATGTACTTGCTTGCAGGTTTTTCGATGACAGACTCCGGTTCCCTGTACTGATTCATAAAGAATTTCATCCCTCACTCTTGTTCGACCTTCACGCTTTAGGGGGCATCTGTTACACACAATGTTGTCATTGTCCCTGTACTCCCCATTCCATGATCTTGGAGGACCTCTATAGTGAACCCTACATGTTGTCCTCTCATGAAGAAACTCCCATTGTGTCCCCCTTCATGAGTAGAACAATTCCCTTTTGCATAATTTCCTAAAAGTCTTCTGTTTTTCCCAGTTTACAAGACTAGCAATAATGACCAGTGTCCTCCTCGTGCTGATATGCAGGGATTAGCACTACCGCTAGTGCTGACCAGAGCGATTGAGCCTTGTTCCAGTCACGCCGATCCTCTTTTGGAAAGTTTTTTAAATAAGGAGCCAAAGCTTCCAGCTCTAGAAACTTCATAACCGAAGTCCGGTAAATGGTCGAGCTGAATGGAGTCGAGGATGTCAGTTTGGGCTCCTTTCCCCTATAAGGATGGAACTACCTCAAGAGATAAGAGCTTCTCCCATGAGAAGAGGAACGATCTCCCATCCATTCATGCTATATCAACCTCCATTTTTCCCAAGCACAAGTTAGTGTTAATGTTGGTGTGCTAGTGCTAATTAAGTTTGGAGTAAACAGTAAGCTATTCATAGTTGTAGCTCTCTACTTGCATGTGAGGGAGAAGTGCGAATTTTGTTTAGTGTGAAGCCTAAAGGGAAGAGCCTTAAAAATATCATTGTTGAGGCCATCATGGAATGCTAACGACAGTGTGTGGGAACTTAGTTTTGTTAGAGGAGAACAACAACGTCAAGACAATGGTTGTAATCTCTTCTTGATTTTATATATATGACACTATTTATTGATTTCCTACATAATGTGTCATCTCACATATTTATGGCTTAATTTCTCTTGACATGATAAGTAGGTTTAAATACAAATTCTCTATTATCACAGTTGTTGTTTGCTGTTGTTTACTTGTTTCAGGTGTTCAAAGAAGGAAACAGGAGATATCTAGAGCGAGCAAGTAAGGGCATCACCAAATGGGATAAGCGTACTAAGAGGTAGGCCCTCTTAATTGGTTCTAACCTAAGAAAATATTCCATAGAATGTCTTGTTAGTGGCTAGACCCGCTATCGGGCTAGAGGAATTGTTTTTGTCCGCACTTATAATTTTACTTCACCACAAGACTGAAGACATTCCCAAAACAACATTTAGAACTCATGAGGATCATTATGAATTTTTGGTCATGCCTTTTGGCCTTACCAATGCACCTTCAACATTTCAAGGTTTGATGAATTGCATTTCCAAACCGTTCCTTAGAAAATTTGTGTTAGTATTTTTTGATGATATACTAATCTATAGCATGTCTTGGAAGGATCATGTTCAACATGTTCACATAGTGCTCAAGCTGTTGGAGGAGAAACAATTATATGCAAAGAGCTCCAAAGGTTTATTTGGAGTAAAAGAGGTGGAATATCTGGGTCATATTGTATCTCAGAAGGTGTTAAGGTAGACCCTAGCAAAATTAAAGCCATTAAGGAATGGAAAATCCCCACATCCATAAAGCATATGCGAGTATTTCTTGGGTTGACATGGTATTATTGCAAGTTTGTTAGAATCATGGGAGAATAGAAACACCTCTAACAACATTATTGAATAAAGATGCATTTTTATGGACTCCAGAAGCAACAAAGGCATTTTAACATCTTAAAGAGGCAATGTGCCAAGCATCGGTCTTAGCTAAGCCAGACTTCACAAAAAACTTTATTGTGGAATGTGATTCCTCATGAACTGGAATTGGTGTTATTTTAATGCAAGAAGAAAGACCCATTTCTTTTGAAAGTCGTCCAATCAAAGGAAAGTATTTACACAAATATATTCATGAGAAGGAAATGTTGGCAATACTACATGCACTTAATAAATGGCGACCCTATGTAATGGGAAGACATTTCAAGGTAAAACCATATCATGATAGTCTTAAATACTTTTTAGAGCAAAAATTATCTTTAGAAGAGCAACAAAAATGGGTCACAAAGATGTTGGGTTATGACTTTGAAATCATATACAAAAAAGGAAAGAAAAATGTTGTGGCAGATGCACTCTCAAGAAAGGATGAGGATGTGGAAGCATTGCTTTGTGCCATTTCTATAATCCAATCAGATTGGATAAACGAAGCAAGGGATGAATGGAAGAATGACGAAGAAGTGTGGGTACTCATTCAAAAGATAGAATAAGATCCCAGTACATCTAATACATTTAACTAGAAAAATGATTTGTTATGTTTCAAATATTTCTTATACCTATGTCATAATTCCCAACTCAAACAAAACATTCTTATGGAATTGCATGCCACTCCCTTAGGAGGGCACTCAAGATTTTTAAAAACTTACCACAAGGCAGGGTTAAGAAGGATTTTTTTGGGATGGCCTTAAATCTAATATTCAAAATTTTGTGGCAGAATGTTTGGTTTGCCACAAAAAAAAGTTGAAACAATTAAGACCTATGGTCTATTACAAACTTTATCCATTCCAAGTCAATGTTGGGAGGAGTTTTCAATGGATTTTATCACAGTTTTACTCAAGTCTGAAGGAAAGAGTGTCATCATGGTGGTATTTGACACACTTACCAAGTATGCACACTTTCATGCATTATCTCATCCATTTAAAGCTAGTACAGTTTCTCCTGCATTTATGGAAACAGTTCAAAAGCTACATGGAAACCTAAAGATTATTGTAAGTGACAAAGATCCCATTTTCACTAGAAATTTTTGGACAAAATTATTTTCTTGTCTTGGTACTCAGTTAGCTCGTAGGTCACCTTATCATCCTCAATTTGACAGGAAAAATGAGATAGTAAACAAATATTTGGAAGGATATCTTCGTTTCTTTGTATCTAATAAACATACACAATGGGTCAAATGGTTGAATGGTGGTATAACACTTCCTTCCATACTGTAGCAAAAATAACCCCATTTATGCCACTTTATGGATGTCACCCACCATCTATCACATCATATTTAAGAGAAAATTATAAGGTTCAAGCAGTGGAATATCACATTGATCATCAACAACAAGTTCTCCAACTCTTAAAGGATAACCTAACTTTGGAACAGAATAGAATGAAACAACAAGCATATCAACATTGCATTGAAAGAAGTTTTGATATAGGTGACTGGGTATTTCTATGACTACAACCATATAAGAAAATGTCCCTCAAGCAAGCTAAGAAGGATAATAAATTATCACCAAAGTATTATGGTCCATACAAGATGTTGCAAAAGATTGGTACTATGGCATACAAATTGGAGCTTCCTGTAGCTTCCTCAGTGCACCCAGTTTTCCATGTTTCATGCTTAAAGAACATTATTGGTGACAAGCTCCTAGTTCAAACAATATTTTCAGAACTTAACGAGGAAGGAAAAATCATATTGGAATCTAAAGAAGTCATAGAAACAAGAACTTGACAGATGCCAAATCAATCAATTTCAGAGTTCTTGTCAAGTGGAAGAACTTACCCACTGAAGATTCCACATGGCAGGATGTGAATTTTATACAGAAGCATCCAGAACTACGCAAGCATTGAGGAAAACACTCTTTTGAAGGAGAGGGGCATGTTAGGTCCCTATAATACTAGTGATTCCCCCATTTGTATTTTCATTGTAGCCCCTATTGTTATTGTTGTGCCCCTATTGTCCCCATATTTTTATTATTGTGCCCCATAAAAGCCCATTATTGTTATTGTTGTGCCATAATATTATTGTTGCTATATCGGCTTTGATTATATTGTGGCCCCTTAGAATCCTATATATAGAAAGGAGGTTTTGTCATTTGTATCATCCAAGAATTGTTCAATTGTGTAATGTAAAGGAGGTTGCCTCCTCAAAGAGGTTGATTTCTAAGGCATTGATCTTTCTTTTCTATCTTTTTGTGAGCTGGTTTCATAAAATATCTTTTCTTAAATAGAATATACTCTGGAAACCCTTCTTGACATTCTCAGAAAAAGAGAAGAAATTATTTACAATAAAGAACATGAAGTCTTGGATGAAATTCCAACTTGAATGCTTGATCTTCCCATATTGTCCTTTCATTTTTGTATTGGTAAGGTTCATCCTCTAGTGGAGTCTTCAAATTAAATTTGAAACTGATTTGGAGTTGCCTGGTGAATGATTTCAGCATTCATATGTGTCTGATCCCTGTCCACCATTAGAAAACTGGATCTGATCCCTGTCGTTCTTTCCTAGGGAAGATATGATCACTCATTTCCCCAACAAAAATGGAAAAATGTTATCCCCCACAATGTCCCATTCTCTGAGGAGATCGACGAAGATAACCATAGACCAAGATTTTAGTTTGGTAGCTAGCCGTATCAAACCAGAGAGGGCTCTCTCTGTGAAATCATAGTAAAGAGATGATTGGAATGTAAAGGGATTTTAGGCTAGATAACTAGGCTCAGGTGGGTTTTGGAAAATTTAGGGTTTTGTTGCTGGATAAGGGAGAAAAACCAGGTAGCTAGGTCAGAGGATCAAAAGGTTACAACAACAATGATATGAAGGAGCAAGGTAGCAATACTTTTGTGATGGATCTTAGGGTTTATCAGTGTAGTATGGTGTTTGGAAGAAGCTAAAGTTCTTAATGAGTGAAACATGAATTCATTAAGCAAGAATAAAGTAACACATAATGATTTTTCCATCAAAACAGGAATTATGTTTATAAACTGTAAGGAAAACCATTGAAGAATTAATAAATGTAAATACAAGATTAAAATATTTCATATAATGTGATAACAGAGAAAAAAAAACATCACAAACTTACTACACATTAATTCCTAGATAATAGTTGCAAACTATATCCTTTGATTTCCAGAAAAATGTCCAAATACAAGGTACAATAGTCCTCTCCTCTCAAGTCCAACCCATTCTAAGACTGAAAAAATAATACATAAAGACAAAAAACAAGATCTCCCCACTCTTAAGGGTCTAATCCATGACTCTAGGAACTTCTCCATGAGGTGTTCTAACCAAACCCTATTGTCTAGGGAATTTAAAAATAACTTCTTCAATTAACTTTGACTCCAACCACTCTCATAAATGAGGTCAAATTTACGTGAAAACCACTAACAAAGACTAATCACCCACTATTACATCATATTTACACTAGGATTACTCAATTACATCATTTACATAAGTTAAAAAGTCAAACTAGGTTGAACTACTGAAGAAACTAGCCTCCTGGAAAAAGCGCAGTGAATTCAGTGAAAAGCGCAGTGTGGGCTACAAAAAGCTCAACGTGAACTTGTAGGCCACTTTTGGAGACCTTCATGAACTCCAAATTTAGCTCATGATAGCTCATTGTAAATATATTTTTATCCTCTACACAATGGAGTCCTCAAGCACTGAAAAATATCGAGTATAGCTCCTCAAAATTAAATTCTCCCAAGACTGGTCAAAAAGCGTAGTGTAGCCTCCAGAAATAGGGCATAAAGGTGTTTTTTATGTGGTTTTTAGCCATTTTCACCCTACAAAAGATGATGACTTGGGCGGCCAAGTGCCCAAAGCTGATGTATAATTCAAATGCTATCCAACCATGTATATTTTCTGTCATTTAGGGCCTTCCAAAAAAAGTGTAGTGTGGCCCACGCTATGCGTTTGGCAGGGTGACTGTGCCAAACAATTGCCAAATTTCTATGAAACTATGGTTGAAAGGTGGAGCTATAGATATATAACCATAAATAATTTTAAAAATATGAGAGAGTTTTTTGTTCTTTGGCATGTTCTAAACCAAAACTGCCTCCCACTTTTCAAGAATAATCTCGTATTGGTCACAATCGGCTCTACAACATGGTGACTAAAATAGAACATTGCATAGTCAAACAAATATGCTAAAATTAGGAATGATTATCTCCTAATCCCTGATACCGATGTGAAAAGTGAAAGATGTTTTTATATCGTGGCATCTTAGGAACAAAAACCTCCTCTCGGTTTCAAAAATAATTTCCCATTTTTTCAGAATCCAAGTTTGTCGTTGGTCACTAACAAACTAAGAAACTCTCTGGTAGCAAGTGTATTTTGGCCATTTCTCCTAAATCATAACAGCTGTGAACAAAAGGAAGGATTTTTTTGTTCCTTGGCCTATTATTGACAAAAACCTCTTTCATGGTTGTAAAATTATTCTCCATTTGGTCAGAAACA
This sequence comes from Pinus taeda, assembly GCA_000404065.3. Lineage (NCBI taxonomy): Eukaryota > Viridiplantae > Streptophyta > Pinopsida > Pinales > Pinaceae > Pinus > Pinus taeda. The sequence continues at coordinate 11,620 of APFE030502663.1, read as the reverse complement.
TATTTTGAAACAAAAATTTCCCTATGTGTAGCAAATGGCCTCAAAGAGAAAAGGGATTGTTTTGCAAATGGAGGGAGATGAAGGGCTTTAAGGGTGTCTAAATTCTTGAGAAATTTTTTGGGGGTAGGGATAGATGTTAGGGAGTGTATGGAGGTGGAATTATTTAAAAGAGTGAGGGAAATGTGTGAAAACGTCCAAAACATAGCCCTAGCCTAGAAATTTGCAAAAAAACAACATTGAGCTAGGGTTTAGGGAAAATGTGTGGAAATCAAGGGAATGGGTATGGGAAATGGTTGCAAGACATAAAAACTAGGATTTTTCTCACTGAAATGAAGAAGAAGCATTTAGAGATAAGAAGCATAGGGAAACCCTAGGAGAGAGATTTTTACTGAGTTCTTCAAAATGAAGGTTGGATAAGAGGTGACAAATGTTTACTTACTTTCCAAGGAGATGATTAAACTTGTGAATGCTGAAATGAAACACTTTTGATGCTTTGGATGGTCCTTTGTAGCTTGAAAGTTGATCTTTGCTTTGGTAGTGGCATGACATCATATGTCCCTTTGAGAAATGTTGAGACAAGGTAGTGTACTGCATCATTGTTTTATTTGAAATAAAACATTACATTTACCTTTATTTTGCTTTCCCTAAGCTTCTAACTCCCTTTATCCATTGACTCATATAATGGATTGTTTTTTGTTTTGACATATGGTATCACGATGACACATGGAGTGAAACCCTATACCATGACCTAAAACGAGGAATTTAACCATTTTATGACCCAAGACACTTGAATGAAAATATGCTACCTCGAAGAAGAAAATGAACATGATGAGTGATGAAGACCATGTGTAAGTGAAGGGACTAGTAGTGACCTAGACACATTAGCTAGTGACCAAAATTTATTTTGAAACCTAATGAAATGATAAAATTTGACTTGAGACCCCTAACAAAACTTGGTAAAATCATATTTGAGCACTGGTGTCAGGGAGAACTGATTGAAACTAAAACCCATCATTGATGAACCATTGGATGAACTACATGGAGGAATTTACTTCACCAAGTTAGATCTTCACTAACGATGTCATCAAATTAGAATGAAGACAAAAGACATTCTGAAAAAAAAACATACAGAACTGATGAAAGTCATTATGAATTTTTGGTCATGCCTTTTGATATTACTAATGCACCTTCCACATTTCAAGGTTTGAAGAATTCCATTTTCAAACCCCTCCTTACAAAAAATGTGTTAGTACTTTTTGATGATATACTGATCTACAACAAGTCTTGTAAATATCATCTTCATGTTGATAGGGTGCTCCAACTATTGGAGGAGAAACAATTGTATGAGAAATCCTCCAAATGTTTCTTTGGGGTATAGGAAGTGGAATATTTGGATCATATTGTATCTCATGAGGGTTTTAAGGTGGAATCTCAGAAAATTAAATCCATAGGGGAATGGAAAATCCAAACAACCTTAAGGAATCTTTGAGGACTTCTCAGGTTGGTATGGTATTATCACAAGTTTTTTTAATAGTTATGGGAAAGTAACAACACCACTAACAATATCACTTAAGAAAGATGCATTCTTTCGGACTCCATAAGAAACTAAGGCCTTTGAACATGTTAAAGAGGAAATGTGTCAAGCTCTAGTCTTAGCTACAACCGACATCACAAAAACCTTTATTGTGGAACGTGATGCCTCGAGAAATGGAATTAGTGTTGTTTTAATGTAAGAAGGAACACACATTTCTTCTATAAAATGTCCAATCAAGGGAAAGTATTTACATAAACCTATTTATGAGAAGGAAATGTTGGAAATAATATATTCTCTGAAGAAATAACATTCTTACCTAATGGGAAGACACTTCAAGGTAAAACAATATAATGATAGTCTTAAATATGTCTTGGAATAAAAGGTATTTCAAAAGAGCAGAAAAAATTGGTCACAAAGATGTTGGATTATGAATTTGAAATCATATATAGAAAATGGAAGGAAAATGTTGTTGTAGATGCACTCTCAAGAAGGGATGAGGATGTTGAAGTTGTTGACGGTGCTAGATTTCATCCCAACATCTAGGGTATCTCCCGAGTGTGAAGTCCCAATTATACCTCACACCGTTTGGGATAGGAGCCCCATCCGGTATGTGGCCCAGACTGCCACCATGTTGGTTTTTCTCATAGATGTCAAATGTGATGATGTTAGAGTGAGTACAAAAATGAAATGCTCAGACAATGAGAAAATTCAACCCAAGGTTGAAAAACTCAAGAAAGAGGTACAATAAATTCATTGCAATAATAAGAAGAAGTATGCCATGAGAAGGATCAGTGAGCCAATGTTGCTTCATCCTGCTACAAAATTTCAATGGTTATACATTTTTTGACAAGGAATACATTAAAACACAATCAATTGATTGATAGAAATACATTAATGAGACCCCTATACAATCCCCATTTATGCAATGGTGTTATCAGAGCAAGTGGATTTTTTACAGTCTCTCTAAGCTTCTTCAATCATATTTTCATCCATAAACCTACTATTATCCATATAACAAGTGTTGAAAGAAGAGTTGTTGTACATATGACTTATTGAAAACTATGAAAATTTTCCATAATTATCGTCAAACCATCCATTATATACCAACTTTGAGACTCATCTTTTAATACCACCAATGGTGCTTCTTTGATGTGCATACCATGATATATAAAGAATGAATATGAAATTGTTGATATGTGTATGAATAAACCTGAAGGTAGGTTAAAGAGAATCTCCTTTGGTGTGATCAAATAGTAGCAAAATTTCCAATTTGTTCTCATCTAAGATAGATACAATTTCTCAAGCATGCACTGAAGTGGATCGTGTAACTCTTCTCTCCTTACTAAGAATAAGTTTGTTAACTTAGTGTGGACATAAAGTCACGATCAAGTGACATGCATTCCATATATAGTTGTCACCTTTTTTCCACTACCATATTGCTACTTGTAAATATCTTCCTTGATATTGTGCCCAACATGCCAACTAAAATAAGACAAGACACACTTCTAGTGTTTGCTATGTTGACGCTAAATAAGTGATATGAATTTATTGTTTATAGTTGTTAAACTTCTGATAGTCGTGTGAAATATATATCTAGTTAGTAATAGGATACAACCTCTTTGTCAATGCACTTTTAGTACTGGTGTTATTGTCTTCTTGATGTGCCCTAGATATGGATTCTATGCAAGCCCAAAATCTACATTAACACAATTCCCAAGAGAAAACTATAACTCCATGACTACATGTGCTCTACTTACTCGTTACTTGAGCACTTGAAAGTATTGATAAATGGGATACTAATAGTTGTTGCGAAGATGACTCATTAAAATATGCACCTTGCTCTTAATTATTTCCAGTATAAATGCTATGACATTGCTTACAAGTATCCAAAATTGTTATAAAAAAATCAATCTTGTAGTGATCTCTAAAAAATGCGTGCCAATAAAAAGGAGGTCACACATGGCAATTGTGACTTATGGAGGTCACTAATGAAAATGCGACTTGAGAGAGGTCGCAAATGGGATTTATACTTGTGTCCATTGTGAATAGGAGTGTGACTTAGGGAGATCTTAGAAGCATACTGTGATTTGAGAGAATACCTTCATGGGCATAGTACAATGAAGGTCACACTTCTATTGTGGGTTGAAATTGTGAATTTTGGAGGCTACAGAAAGGAGTGTGATTTATATAGGTCAAATAGTTACAGTGGGGGTTAGGCTGTACCTTTGGATGCTTGGATGGATCACAAAATTGTGATAAAATAACCAGGATATTGTTCACATATGAGGGATGTGATTGGAGTAGGGGCCGCATAGTCACACTTTCTAGAACATGCTTCTGGGGACTGTAGGTGTGATTAGTGGCCTGTAAGTGGTAGTCTCCCTCCTTGGTCATTAATGAAGAGAATAAAAAAAACATTCTTGGAAACAAAATCTAGAAAAGAAGGCATTGAGATGACCCAATTTCCTGATGGATAATTATATTTTGTGGAGAGAAGAGAACTCCCTAGATCTAGTGGTTGATCTAGAAAGGACATGAAACAAAAATACTAATGCTTTCCTTAGAGAAATTAGAACATGGGAAAATGACCTACCTGGAGTCAAACATAAGTCCTCCTCTTCTCCTTGCTTGCAAGCTTTAGCTTCAAACCAAAATGCTTTAAAATAGACATGCAAGACAGCTAAAACAAGCAAAATCACTTAAAGATACAAATATCATGTACTAACATATCTAAACAATGATTCAAGAAATAATTGTAATACATATGCATCAATAAGACATAAGCATAGATAAACAAGCACTTTTTGTATTAATGAAGATAGGAGAAATTACAACCCTTTATAGATCTTGACCTTGTAGATGTCTCCCATCTATCATGTCGTTCCCTTGTCACAAAGCAAGCCTTCAATCACAACTCAAGTGCATGGATGGAGAATTGATCCTTAGCCATAAAGCAACAAAATGAGGGCATAACAAAGAGTCTCTAAAATACAAACCAGACTCCATGGGAGGCTTTAAATTTATAAGGTAAATGGGGTGGTTTAGGATTTAACAATCCAAGACTTAGATCCACATATGAGGGAGGATAAGCTCTAGGGATAAGAGATAAGACCCATAGCATAGGAGTTAGAAATATCAATCAATAGTAAATGGTTTAAACCACCTTTGAAACTTTGGGAAAGAGATGATTCAAAATTATTTTTAATTTTTAATGAATTCTAGAGGCCATCTCACTTGCAGCAAAGACAACATGCATTGGTCAATGCAGTTGCTCAATATACAACCTGGAATAGTGCAAGCTTCTCAAAGGGAAAGTGCAATGGGTACAAAAATGAGGTTTTCAAGCTTTTAAACCCATAATTCTTGGACTTTTTGGAGAGAAGATGTTCTAGGATTTGTAGGGAGATCAATGTAAAGTGTTATTTGATGTTGATTGATCCGGTTTCTAGGCCGTTTGGTTGGATGTGACAAAATAACTTGTAACATGTGAAGCCCCTATAATACTAGTATAGCCCCCTTATTGTTATTGTTAGTTTACCCCCCTTATTGTTATTGTTGTGCCCGTGCAGCCCATTGTGCCCCATAGAAACCCATTATTTTTATTTTGTTGCCATTACATTATTATTGTTATGCAGGATCTAATTATATTGTGACCCTTAAACTCACATATATACAAAGGAGGTATTTTCACTTGGATCATCCAAGAATTGTTCATTTACATAATGTAAAGGAGGTTTCCCCCTCGAAGAGGATAATTTTGAAGTCGTTTATCTATATTTTCTTCTATTTTATGATTTGGTTGCATAACATTTGTAATTAGAGATTTGGCTTCTAGCATTTTGCTGCTGCAAAGAGGTCATTGTGGAATTTTTGGTATAACGTTTTTCTACGAAGGTTCAGAAGATGAAATTTTTAGCAAGAGGGTAAAAAATCCTAATGAACTTTGTGTAAAACTTTTAGATCTTGGTTCTCTATACTTTTGGAGATATGGTCTGAATAAGTTATGGTTTGTGCATGCTCCAAAATTTCGTCTCAAATAGGTGACCTTGGGAAGATTGTCATATCTTCCTCTACGAGCATCATATTTGAATTTCATAAAATGTGGAAAAAAGTGCATGATCGTGCAAGTTCTCTCTACTAAACCAATCCATAATCTGGTCATCGTGGGAGATTGGACATAACGTTATCGTGAAGAATCCAAATTTTTTCTGGCTTGTAGCATTAGATATAAGAATTAGAGGGCTACCACAAGACCAAAATTTAGACCTTGGAGATCTGAATTTACAGAGATACAACCAATTCAATATCAAGCACCTACAAAGCCAAAAAAAGGTATGTATTGTTTTAAAATTAGCATAAGTTTTGTTTGAAATATTAGTTTGAAGTGATTCAAGGGGAGTAGTAAGGCATAAACTTCATTGTTCGATTCCAAAATGATTAGAAGCAAGAAATGGAAACACCTAGTAAGAAACCAAAAGGATTTATTATTATGCATGAAGAAGTGGAAGAAATACAACATGATATATCAAAATCACGACACCAAGTGCCATAAATTTCTCTCATGCAAAGAGTAACAAAAAATGAAATGGAAGCTAAGATAGATGGTTTGAAGAATGGTATGGAAGCTAAGATGGATAGTGTGGAATCAAAAATGAAAGGAAACATGGTAGAATTGAAGAATGGTTTAAAAGAAAACATACAAGGTTTGAAGGAAGGTTTGACAAAGTTACTACAAGAAATGATTCCTAATGGAGAAAATGTATTAAATGAAACTCATGATGAGAAAAAAAGGAATGTTAATCATGATTCCATAGACTCTAACTTTTTATCAAGGAACCACCATATTCTAAATATTGATATGAGGAAGTTTGATGGTAAGGATCCGGTAAAATGGATACCATAGATGGAGCAATATTTCGATCTCCATAATGTGCAAGACACACAAAAGCTACACATTGCAACTTTATATTTAGAACCCAATCAATTTGTATGGTATCAATGGCTTTTTTCTCTTACACCACTTGTCAATTGGTCACTTTTTATGGAGGAAATGATAGAAAATTATGAGGATACAAAAACAACACCTTCTTTATCAAATTGATAAAACTCCAACAAAATGAATCAGTGGCAGAGCACATTGAGGACTTCCAAAAATTGAATATCAGGGTAAATCATATTCTAGAGGAGCATAGGGTTGATTTATTCATAGGGACCTGAAAGTATAACATCCAACATGAGGTTCACCTTTGGTAACCTAATTCATTAGAGAAGGAATCCAGGGTGGAAAGAAATGTTGAAAGCAAAATTATGGCAACAAGGAAGTCTACCACTCACAACTATAAATATGGAAGTGTTTATGCTCCTAGCCTTCCACAACCTACAAGGTTGATGCAACAAAAATTGGAGGAAAAAAGAGAAAAATAGCTTTGTTACAGTTGTGATAGAAAATACGCTAAATGTCATAAGTTTGTTGAGAAGAAATTATTTTACATAGATTGTGAAGAGGAGGAAGAAAATGAACATGAAACGTCAAAAGAAGAGGATATACACTAGGAACTAACCCTAGAGAAAGAAGAAATGAATCCAAACATATATTTTAGTGCATTGGAAAGAATTACCACTCCTCAAACTCTCAAGATAGAAGGACATATCAATAATAAAAAGATAATACTATTGATTGATTCGAGTAGTACCCATAATTTATTCATCGTAAGATAGCCAAGAAATTGAATTGCCTCCTATATCCAAAACCACAGTGTTAAGTGATGGTTACAAATGGAGGAACTATAAATTTGTTTGGAAAGTGCCATAATATCAAGCTATCCATGGGGGAATTTGTATTGAATATTCCAATGCTTTATATTCCAATGGGTGGCACTGATGTTGTACTAGGAGTCCCTTGGTTGCAATCTATGGGGATGATAGCATTTAATTTCAAGAACTTTTCTTGAATTTTTTTTGGGAAGGAGGGAAAGTTGAATTAAGGGGTATTATAGGAAAACTAGGAAATATAATCAGATCTAATGACAAGACAAAGCTTCTAAATAAATAACAATGAGGAGTAATTTCAAATTTATGCTCATTAGAGGTTCAAATATCAAAATCATATATTTCTCTAGATATCCAAAAGCCTTGGAAAGCCATTCCAAGTTATGTGAGACTCCCAAAATCCTCCCACCTATTTGTAATCATGATCATGTTATTCATTTGATTCCAGGAAGAGTTCCTCCATACATTAGGCCTTACATATATCCATATGGCTAAAAGAGTGAAATTCTACGTATGGTTGCAGAAATGTTGGATGTTGGTATAACTCGACCTAGTCAAAGTTCTTTCTCTACTCCAACAATATTGGTGCACAAGAAGGATGGATTGTGGAACATATGTTTGGATTATAAGGATCTCAACAAGATTAATCTTAAAGATAAATTTCTCATTCCTATCATTGATTAATTGTTGGATGAATTACATGGAGAGATTTACTTCACCAAGCTGGATCTTCATTTAGGATATCATCAAATTAGAATCAAGAATGAAGACACTCCAAAAACAACATTCAAAAATCATGAGGGTCATTATGAATTTTTGGTCATGCCTTTTGGCCTTACTAATGCACATTCCACATTTCAAGGTTTGATTAATTCCATTTTCAAACCCTTAGAAAATTTGTGTTAGTAATTTTTGATGATATACTAATCTACAAGTCTTGTTAGCATGTTGATAGGGTGATCAAACTATTGAAGGAGAAAAATTAAATGAAAAAACCTCCAAATGTTTCTTTGGAGTACAGGAGGTGGAATATTTGGGTCATATTATATCTTATGAGGGTGTTAAGGTAGACCCTAACAAAATGAAATCCATTAAGGAATGGAAAATCCCCGCAAGCATAAGCATATTTGAGGATTTCTTGGGTTGACATGGTATTATAGAAACTTTGTTAAGAATTATGGGAGAATTGTGGCACCTGTAACATAATTACCAAAGAAGGATGCCATTTCTTGGACTCTAGAAGCAACTAAATCCTTTGAGCATATTAAAGAGGAAATGTGCCAGGCACCGGTCTTAACTATTCTAGAATTCACAAAAACCTTTATTGTGGATTGTGAGGCCTCTGGAAATGGAATTGGTGATTTTTTAATGCAAGAAGGAAGACCCATTTCTTTTGAAAGTCGTAAAATCAAAGGAAAGTATTTACACAAACCTATTTATGAGAAGGAAATTTTGGAAATACTACATGAACTAAAGAAATGGGGAGCTCGCCTAATGGGAAGACACTTCAAGGTAAAAAGAAATCATTATAGTCTTAAATAATTTTTGGAACAAATATTATCTTCAGAAGAGCATAAAAAATGGGTCACAAAGGTGTTCGGCTATGACTTTGAAATCATCTACAAAAAAGGGAAGAAATTTTTTGTTGTAGATGCACTCTTAAGAAAGTATGAGGATGTGGAAGAATTTCATTGTGCCATTTTTATTATCCAACCTGAGTGGATAACAGAAGTAAGGGATGAATGGAAGAATGATCAAGATGTATGAACATTGATTCAAAAGTTGCAGCAAGATCCCAATACATTTGGTACATTTATCTAGAAAAACGATTCATTATGGTACAAAGATCGCTTATATCTTTGTAAGAATTCCCAAATCAAACAAGAGATTCTTTTGGAATCGCACACCTCCCCCTTAGGAGGGTACTAAGGATTTTTAAAAACTTACCACAAGGTCACAGAGGAATTTTGTAGGGATGGCCTTAAATATGATATTTAGAAGCTTGTGGAAAAATGTTTGGTTTGCCAGCAAAATAAAGTTGATACAATTAAGACCTCGGGTCTATTACAAACTTTATCCATTCCAAGTTAGCATTGGGAGGAGGTCTCAATGGATTTTATCACAGGTTTACCCATGTTTGAAGGAAAGAGTGTCATCATGGTGGTAATTGATATACTTATGAAGTATGCACACTTTTGTGGATTATCTCATCCTTTTAAAGAAAGTACAATTTCTACTATATTTATGGAAACATTTAAAAAGCTTTATGGAAACCCAAATATTATTGTAAGTGACAGAGATCCCAGTTTCACTGGAAATTTTTAGATGGAATTATTTTCTTGCCTTGGTACTCAATTAGCTCATAGTTCATCTTATGATCCTCATTCTCACAGAAAAACTGAGATAATGCACAAAAGTTTGGAAGGATATATTCTTTGCTTTATATCTGATAAACAAACATAATGGATCAAGTGGTTACCTCTAGCTGAATGGTGGTATAACACTTCCTTCCATACTGCAGCAAAAATGACCCCATTTATGGAACTTTATGGATATCATCCACCATACATCAGATCATCTTTTAGAGAAAATTCTAAGGTTCAAGTAGTGGAACATCACATCTAGCATCAACAACAAGTTCTCCAACTCTTAAAGGATAACCTCACTCTGGCACATAATCAAATGAAATAACAGGCAGATCACATCGCAGTGAAAGAAGTTTTGAGGTAGGGAACTGGGTATTTTTATAGCTACAACCATACAAACAGGTATCCCTCAAGCAAGCTAAGAAGGATAATAAATTATCACCCAAGTAATATGGTCCTTACAAGGTGTTGCAAAAGATTGGTACTATGGAATACAAATTGGAGTTTCCTGCATCTTCCCAACTACACCCAAATTTTCATGTCTCATGCTTAAATAAGGTTATCAATGACAAGATTCCCATTCAAAAAGTGTTGCAAAAACTTGACGAAGAAGGAAAAATCATATTTGAGCCTAAAGCAGTCACGAAAATAAGAACCGAAAGCTATGGAATCAATCAATTTTAGAGTAGCTCATTAAGTGGAAGAACTTACCAACTGAAGATTCCACATGGGAGGATGAAAATTTTATACAGAATCATCCAAAACTACTCAAGCATTGAGGACAACACTTTTTTGAATGAGAAGGGCATGTTAGTTCCCCCTAATACCAGTGTAGCCCCCTTATTGTTACTATTAGTGTATCCCCATTATTGTTATTATTGTGCCCTTACATTATTATTTTTATGTAGGCTCTGGTTATATTATGCCCCCCTAGACTCTGTTGGGTCCCTATAATACTAGTGGTTACCCCATTACTATTGTAGTTATACTCCATATTAATATTGTTGTATCCCTATTGTCCCCATATTGTTATTACTATGCCCTATAGAATCCCTCTATTGTTATTTTTGTGGCTTTATATTATTATTGTTAGGTTGGCTGGGTTATATTGTGACTCCTTAGATTCCTATATATAGAAAGGAGGTTTGGTCATTTGAATCATCCAAGAATTGTTAATTTATGTAAGTAAAGAAGGTTCCCCTCCGAAAGAGGCTGAATTAAAGGCGTTGAATCTATATTTTTCTATCTTTTCTTGAGTTGGTTTCATAACATTTGGTATCAGAGCTTTGGATTCTAGGGTTTCGCTGCTCCAAACAGGTCATCATGGAATTTTCGCTATAACTTTCTTTCTGTGAAGTTTCCAAAGTTGAAAAAAAAACCCATTTGAGAAAACATCATGCTAAATCTCAGCTCCGAATTTCAGATCTGTTTGCGCTATATTTGTGGAGATGTGATTTGAGGAAGTTGGTCTTTTTGTAGACTCCTGAATTACATTCCAAACAGGTGACTTGGGGAAATTCATCATAACTTTTTCTCTGAGCATTGGATTGAAATTTAGTAAGAAGGTATAGAAAGAGGACGGACTGTAGTTTCTTTTATATTTAGAGCTAAAGGTCGAAATTGTGACTCATGGAACGTCGTACAAGTTCACTCTACTGAACTAGTCTATAATCAAGTCACTGTGGGAGATTTCGCATAACTCTTCCTTGGAGAAACCAATTTGGATTAGACTGGTGGCATTGGAAAGAGGACACAGAGGGATACCATAGGTTGCAATTTTAGCACTGGATGTTTTGAAAGTACAGATATACATCAGAGGCAATATCAAGCTCCTACAAAGAAAAAAAAAAAGGTGTGTAGATTCTTTTAAATTTTTGCTTAAGATTGGTTTGAAAATTTATTTTGAAGGAATTCAAAGGGCTAGTAGAGCATTATTATCGGTAACTGATGC